>CM072517.1:683684-751184 GCA_036898135.1 Oncomelania hupensis
GCCTTGCAAAGACCATCCTGCAAGACACGGTGCAAGGAGGCAAAAGAAGAGGGAGACAGAAAAAGAGGTGTGAGAACAACATTCGAGAATGGACTGGCTTGACAGTGAGCGAAGCCATGAGGGTTGCTGAGGATCTAGAAAGATGGAGTACGCTGGTTAAATAATCATCAGTGGTGTCCCAACGACTTACGAGTTACGGGATAGGATAGGATAGGATAGGATAGGATAGGAGAAGATAGGATAACGACAGTAATGGCTTGGCCTTATTAATCCATGATTTATGCACTGCGATCATGCTCTCTGGCCTGGAGATATATTTAGACGCTTTACAAGTCTTCAAGTGATTGACTCATTGATTGATTCATTCATGAACCGCTAACAACCATTGTTTCTTTGCTAGCTATGCCTACAAATACCTATTTGTCTGTGTTATCTGTTCATAACTATTACATCATCACAGAAACACCGTTTGTTCTGCTTGAGCTGTTATGGATGTTTCCTAAACACCGTCTTGGTCCCTTGTCCCGTCATTACCGTGGCCTCCTCGCCCCGACACCCGCCATCCGCGCACTCCCGAACTCATTAACATGTCCTGCCCTCTCTCCCGCCCTCATTTTAAAGCTTTAATCAAGAACTAAATATAGATCTCAACAATAAATTATTTCTAAATTAGCGCCGTTATCCTTTCCATCTCAGCGCTGGGCTTGTTATCCTGACTGTGACTCAACGTCAGCAATCCCGACAGGCTGGAACAGAGGGTCGCCTTGTACGTGTGAGGCAATGGATAACCATTGATAACATCCCCACGGCCATCATTCTGTGTGACGTGTATCTGTGTGCTGAAGGAGAGTGGGAGGGGTGCAGTGTGTGTGTGTGTGTGTGTGTGTGTGTGTGTGTGTGTGTGCACATGTGCACATGTGCGTGTGTCCATAGGAATGCTGTTGACGTTCTCCTTCCTTGGGTGTGGCAGTAGTATAGTGGACAGGGCACAGGGTAGCCATGTTTCATGTTAAGCAATGTCGGGAAGGGTAAGTACTATCTAGTGGACAGGGCACAGGCTAGCCATGTTTTCTGTTAAGCAATGTCGGGAAGGGTTACTACTTGGATGGGTGTACATGCTTGGAGGGCAACCACCAAACGACACATCTCTGTCCACCCTGCTGCCAATATGTTTAGAACTTGGATCTGTTTAGAACTTGGATCTGTTTAGAACTGGATCTGTTTAGAACTGGATCTGTTTAGAACTGGATCTGTTTAGAACTGGACCTGTTTAGAACTTGGATCTGTTTAGAACTTGGATCTGTTTAGAACTTGGATCTGTGTAGAACCTGAATCTGTTTAGAACTGGATCTGTGTAGAACCTGGATCTGTTTAGAACTTGGATCTGTTTAGAACTTGGATCTGTTTAGAACTGGATCTGTTTAGAACCTGGATCTGTTTAGAACCTGGATCTTTTCAGAACTGGATCTGTTTAGAACTGGATCTGTTTAGAACTGGATCTGTTTAGAACCTGGATCTTTTTAGAACTGGATCTGTTTAGAACTGGATCTGTTTAGAACTGGATCTGTTTAGAACCTGGATCTGTTTAGAACCTGGATCTGTTTAAAACTGGATCTGTTTAGAACTGGATCTGTTTAGAACCTGGATCTTTTCAGAACTGGATCTGTTTAGAACTGGATCTGTTTAGAACTGGATCTGTTTAGAACCTGGATCTGTTTAGAACTGGATCTGTTTAGAACCTGGATCTGTTTAGAACCTGGATCTTTTCAGAACTGGATCTGTTTAGAACTGGATCTGTTTAGAACCTGGATATCTGTTTAGAACTGGATCTGTTTAGAACCTGGATCTGTTTAGAACTGGATCTGTTTAGAACTGGATCTGTTTAAAACCTGGATCTGTTTAGAACTGGATCTGTTTAGAACCTGGATCTGTTTAGAACTGGATCTGTTTAGAACTGGATCTGTTTAGAACTGGATCTGTCCAGAACTGGATGTGTTTAGAACCGGGAAAAGTAATGAAAACGTACTTCACCACGCGGACTGTGTGTTGACATGATCTAACAGACACGTCATTCCTTGCTTCATTCAATCTGTATACATCATGCCAGACATTCCACCTTTATTCTACTGCCAGACATTCTCTTTTTTCTAATTCATGCCAGACATTCCCCTTTATTCTACATCATGCCAGACATTCCACCTTTATTCTACATCATGCCAGACAATCCACCTTCAATTCCACAGCTGGCCTACGATTTAGAAACAGTTAGGACTATGGCTTGCAGCAGCAACGACATATAGTCGCTCATCAGAAATGCCGCAACAGCAGCCCAAAAGTTACTCGACGATTGAGGATATGGACACTGCCAGTCCACGCAACACCTCTCCTCCCTGCCATCACCCCACACCCCTACCTCCCTCCAAGAATCCCTTCCCCCCACCATCCCCCTATTCCTGAATATAGAACAGAGGCGTACGTGTGTCTATAATCAGGAATGGCAAACAACTGGCGATTTCACTTAGGGAGGGTCTGAACAAACATTGCATTGTCTTCCTTCTTGTTAGCTCCGCTAATCGCCTCTCGTTCCCCCCACCACTACCATTACCACCACCGCTATCTGTACGTCCCATATCTCTCTCTCTCTCTCTCTCTCTCTTTCTCTCTCTCTCTCCCTCTCTCTCTCTCTCTCTCTCTCTCTCTCTCTCTCTCTCTCTCTCTCTCTCTCTCTCTCTCTCTCTCTCTGTGTTAAATCCCTTGCCTCCTCTCACTTCCAAGGGTGTAGACGTTACACTTCAGCGTTCATTCATGACTTCATTCTCTCTCTCCCTCTCCCTCTCTCTCTCTCTTTCTCCCCCTCCCTATCAGCACAGCTTTCAGGCGTCACCATCCTCATTGTATCTTCACTTGCAATGCAATTATGACTTGACTTGATGAATGTTGTCCCTTTTCTTGCTTTTAACCCCAAGGAGGTTGGATCTTACCTCCTTGTTTCATATCCTGTCCTACCCTCTCAAATGTTGTCCTCCAACTTCTTTTCGGTCTCCCTCTTCTTCTGCCTCCTTTCACCGTGCCTTGCAGGATGGTCTTTGCAAGACCTGATGCTCTAGTGACGTGGTCATACCATAGGAGTTTCTGTTTCTTCAACACTGTGAGCGTGTCATCGTGTTGTCCAAAGACAGGAGAGATATATGAGAGAGAGACAAGAGAGAGAGAGACAGGAGAGAGATAGGATAGAGAGACAGGAGAGAGACAGGAGAGATAGACAGGAGAGAGACAAGAGAGAGACAGAAGAGAGAGACAGGAGAGAGAGAGACAGGAGAGAGACAAAAAGAGAGAGACAGGAGAGAGACAAAAAGAGAGAGACAGGAGAGGGACAAAAAGAGAGAGACAGGAGAGAGACAAAAAGAGAGAGACAGGAGAGAGAAACAGGAGAGAGAGAGTCAGGAGAGAGAGAGACAGAGAGAGGGAGAGACATGAGAGAGACAGGAGAGAGAGATGTGCGTGTTGTCCACTCTACAGTGTTACAACAATAGGAAGAAGCACTTAATAACACAGTCCCTCTGGTACAGGCAGTGATAACGGCCATTTCGAGAGTGTCCTCATTGTGGACACTAATAATGATGATGATGGTGATGATGATGATGATGATGATGATGATGATGATGATGATGATGATGATGATGATGATGATGATGATGATGATGATGATGCTGATGCTGACTTGTTACGCGCACAATTTCACCCTGAAGCAAAAAATGTAATTATCTTCCTCGTCATCATCATCATCATCATCATCATCATCATCATTGAAAAGTTATCATTAGATATTGACAAGGTGGGTTATCTGGTGGGTCTTAGCCACTCTGGTACCGTCACCCCAAGCTAATATCACTGACATCAGCCTTTGGGGTGTTAAGTTCAAATTATCATATGGCAGACCTCCTGAGGCAGCAAGGTTGGGGCCGAACGGCCAAGTTCTGTTATTCCTATAGCTAGGGATGTCATATACACTACACTACACTACACTACACTACACTACACTACAATACTCTACAATAATAGGAGAACGCTTCAAAGGGCTGCTAGCTGTGCTGGATACACAGCAGTGAGAAACCAGTCCGGAAATCACATAGTGTTATACGGTTTCCTCTGACTATGGTCCCTGTTATAGTGTAGTAACTATGGTCCCTGTTAGTGTAGTAACTATGGTCCATGTTAGTGTAATGACTATGGTCCATGTTAGTGTAGTAAATGTGGTCTATGTTAGTGTAGTAACTGTGGTCTATGTTAGTGTAGTGATTATGGTCTATTGTAGTGACTATGGTCTAGTGTAGTGATTATGGTCCATGTTAGTTTAGTGATTATGGTCCATGTTAGTTTAGTAACTATGGTCCATGTTAGTGTAGTAACTATGGTCCATGTTAGTGTAGTAACTATGGTCCATGTTAGTGTAGTAACTATGGTCCATATTAGTGTAGTAACTATGGTCCATGTTAGTGTAGTAACTATGGTCCATGTTAGTGTAGTGATTATGGTCCATGTTAGTGTAGTAATTATGGTCCATGTTAGTTTAGTAACTATGGTCCATGTTAGTGTAGTAACTATGGTCCATGTTAGTGTAGTAACTATGGTCCATGTTAGTGTAGTAACTGTGGTCTATGTTAGTGTAGTAACTGTGGTCTATGTTAGTGTAGTGATTATGGTCTATTGTAGTGACTATGGTCTAGTGTAGTGACTATGGTCCATGTTAGTGTAGTGATTATGGTCCATGTTAGTGTAGTAACTATGGTCCATGTTAGTGTAGTAACTATGGTCCATGTTAGTGTAGTAACTATGGTCCATGTTAGTGTAGTAACTATGGTCCATGTTAGTGTAGTGATTATGGTCCATGTAAGTGTAGTAACTATGGTCCATGTTAGTGTAGTAACTATGGTCCATGTTAGTGTAGTAACTATGGTCCATGTTAGTGTAGTGATTATGGTCCATGTTAGTGTAGTAACTATGGTCCATGTTAGTGTAGTAACTATGGTCCATGTTAGTGTAGTAACTATGGTCCATGTTAGTGTAGTAACTATGGTCCATGTTAGTGTAGTGATTATGGTCCATGTTAGTGTAGTAACTATGGTCCATGTTAGTGTAGTAACTATGGTCCTTGTTAGTGTAGTAACTATGGTCCATGTTAGTGTAGTAACTATGGTCCATGTTAGTGTAGTAACTGTGGTCTATTTTAATGTAGTAACTATGGTCCATGTTAGTGTAATGACTATGGTCCATGTTAGTGTAGTAACTGTGGTCTATGTTAGTGTAGTAACTGTGGTCTATGTAAGTGTAGTGATTATGGTCTATTGTAGTGACTATGGTCTAGTGTAGTGACTATGGTCCATGTTAGTGTAGTGATTATGGTCCATGTTAGTGTAGTGATTATGGTCTATGTTAGTGTAGTGATTATGGTCCATGTTAGTGTAGTGATTATGGTCCATGTTAGTGTAATGACTATGGTCCATGTTAGTGTAATGACTATGGTTCATGTTAGTGTAGTGGCTATGGTCCATGTTAGTGTAGTGATTATGGTCCATGTTAGTGTAGTGATTATGGTCCATGTTAGTGTAGTGATTATGGTCCATGTTAGTGTAGTGATTATGGTCCATGTTAGTGTAGTGATTATGGTCCATGTTAGTGTAATGACTATGGTCCATGTTAGTGTAGTGGCTATGGTCCATATTAGTGTAATGACTATGGTCCATGTTAGTGTAGTGATTATGGTCCATGTTAGTGTAATGACTATGGCCCATGTTAGTGTAACGACTATGGTCCATGTTAGTGTAATTACTATGGTCCATGTTAGTGTAATGACTACGGCCCTTGTTAGTTTAATGACTATGATCCATGTTAGTATAGTGACTATGGTCTAGCGTAGTATTATTGTCCATGTCAGTATAGTGACTATGGTCGATATTAGTGTAGTGACTATGGTCTAGTATAGTGACTATGGTCCATATTAGTGTAGCTACTATGGTCTAGTGTAGTAACTGTGGTCCATGTTAGTGTTATAACTATATGGTCCATGTTAGTGTAGTGACTATGATCCATGTTCGTTTAGCTTCCATGAAGGGACAATGAAATAAAGGATGGTTTATTTTGTGTAACAGTGAGTTTACTTACCACATTGCATTGTTGTCACACTCACAAATGATTCAATGGGAACTCGTTGTTCAAACCGATGTAAGGCGTATCTTTGTTTTTGTGTAAACAAACAACTGTGCCTACTGTACACACTTTCGTTGCGGTGCTATATTTGGAATCAAAACTGATGTTATTCCTATAAGTTCTTTTGCTATAATAAAGATTGTATTGTATTGTATTGTATTGTATTGTGTGTTAATGTATTGTATTGTTTGTTACTGTATTGTATTGTATTGTACTGTATTGTGTGTTACTGTATTTAGTATCAACTTCGTTGGTTGGTTGTTTTATTAACGTCTTTTTTCACCATGATGATAAAGACCACACACACATTCATACTCTCGCATTTAATTAAAAAAGCTCACATGTACACCCACGTACATACACATGTACATACACATGTACACACTCATAAGCACAGGCACTATCTCCATCTCTCTTACATACACTCAAACATAATTTATAACCGCATTAAAACATAAGTAACAATGCCAGTTAAATAAAACGAGCGACTGGAGAATTAATTAAAGCTGTTGCCAATCCCACACTTACATCATTGTTAATGCATTGAACTGATGTTATAGTATTGACTTCAGGGGGCAAAGTGGGATCAATGTGACTACAATCAAATAATATATGTTTTACAATCATATTTAAAGCCCTTAATTTTGCAGGACGATCAGCCCAATCATTATTTAAAAATCCACAATGTGATGGCATCCAGCAAAAGATCACTTCAGTACAACTAACAATCAAACCATGAATAACGTTCTTAATCTAAAAACTGATCTATTTTCGTTCAAAGTTAATATTAGATTTTAAAGCATCTAAATCAGCTCGAGAATCTACGCATAGAACTATACTAAATATTTTAAGACACAAACTAGAAATATAATATATAAAATGTATAATTATAGCAATTAATTCTGCAGTAAAAATCGAATACCCTTATCCTATATAAAACGATTCTGATAATTTCAAATCTGGTATAACAAAAGTTGCTCCTGTTTGTCCTGTTTGTAAAACATATGAAAAAAAAAACATTTATATTGAAAGCGTACTTTTAAAATAGGTTATTTTTGGCTTTTTTCCCCCCAGTGGGGCAACACTACCTGTGAATTTGTAAAGATCTGTGACGCTAACACGTGTGAACTCTTTCATAATAAATAATAATGTTATTGGTCTTTCAGGATCGTTCTCGCCATGTTGACCAGAGGTCACATTTGTGAGAACGCTGATGCCGACCCGTGGCATGCAACATCCCACAAGCACCCTCCTCCTCCTCATTCTCCTCCTCCTCCTCCCGCTCCTCCTCCTCCTCATCATTATCCTCATCCTCATCACCCTCATCATCCTCATCTCAAACCCATCCAAAAAATCTCCAGGCCCCCCCCCCCCGTCCCCCTTTTCCCGCCCACCTCAGCTGTCCGCCTTGCAGGATGTTAGCAGGACCATACAGACCAGTGTCCAAAACACACAGCGTGACAAGCGTTGTTAGCAGGACCATACAGACCAATGTCCAAAACACACAGCGTGACAAGCGTTGTTAGCAGGACCATACAGACCAGTGTCCAAAACACACAGCGTGACAAGCGTTGTTAGCAGGACCATACAGACCAATGTCCAAAACACACAGCGTGACAAGCGTTGTTAGCAGGACCATACAGACCAGTGTCCAAAACAAACAGCGTGACAAGCGTGACAAGCAGGACCATACAGACCAGTGTCCAAAACAAACAGCGTGACAAGCGTGACAAGCAGGACCATACAGACCAGTGTCCAAAACAAACAGCGTGACAAGCGTGACAAGCAGGACCATACAGACCAGTGTCCAAAACAAACAGCGTGACAAGCGTGACAAGCAGGACCATACAGACCAGTGTCCAAAACAAACAGCGTGACAAGCGTGACAAGCAGGACCATACAGACCAGTGTCCAAAACAAACAGCGTGACAAGCGTGACAAGCAGGACCATACAGACCAGTGTCCAAAACAAACAGCGTGACAAGCGTGACAAGCAGGACCATACAGACCAGTGTCCAAAACAAACAGCGTGACAAGCGTGACAAAACACGGCGTAGGACGTCAACCCTCTCTCACCTACCGAGCTACCGCGGCCTTTCTTTGTATCGGTTATTTGATTATTTTATCCGTTATTGTTGTTGTTGTTGTTGTTGTTGTTGTTGTCGTTGTGGTTGTTGTTGTTGTCGTTGTTCATATTGCTTCCTTTCTATCGTATTTTCTGTTTATCATTTGACAGTGTGTGGCCTGTTATCCATCAATCTGCTACGTCAGTGGCCTGTTATCCATCAATCTGCTACGTCAGTGGCCTGTTATCCAGCAGTCTGCTACGTCAGTGGCCTGTTATCCAGCAGTCTGCTATGTCTGTGGCCTGTTATCCAGCAGTCTGCTACGTCTGTGGCCTGTTATCCAGCAGTCTGCTATGTCTGTGGCCTGTTATCCAGCAGTCTGCTATGTCTGTGGCCTGTTATCCAGCAGTCTGCTACGTCTGTGGCCTGTTATCCAGCAGTCTGCTATGTCTGTGGCCTGTTATCCAGCAGTCTGCTATGTCAGTGGCCTGTTATCCAGCAGTCTGCTATGTCTGTGGTCTGTTATCCAGCAGTCTGCTACGTTTGTGGCCTGTTATTCAGCAGTCTGCTATGTCTGTGGCCTGTTATCCAGCAGTCTGCTACGTCAGTGGCCTGTTATCCAGCAGTCTGCTACGTCTGCGTCTTTTGGGTTAATTGTCCACAACAACAACAAAAAAAACTTCTTTTTTTCTGTATGTATTTTCCTTTTTAATATTAATTTAAAGCTTGTACTTTGAAAATGTTTTAACATTTCCTCAACGTTGTTTGCATTAAACCGCGTAGCACGTTTAGGAACATTATTTTGGTTTGCTGTATTTCCAGTGTTGCACTGTTCGGCTTGTGTCATTGGTGTGTGGACCATCGTCAACTATTTGATTCATTTGCATTGCTGTGGTTTCATTAGGGTGGCGTTGTTGCGTATTGATTACTACGTTTCTGCTACACGTGTGAAACAGTTTGTACATTATTAGCCCCCTCCCCCTCTCTCCCCTCCCCCTCTCTCTCTCTTTCTCTGTCTCTCTTATCTATATTTGTTTTAGTGTGTTTATTGTGTTTTAGTGTGTTTATTGTGTTTTAGTGTGTTTATTGTGTGTGTTTTAGTGTGTTTATTGTGTTTTAGCGTGTTTATTGTGTTTTAGCGTGTTTATTGTGTTTTAGTGTGTTTATTGTGTTTTTAAAGTATTGTCCTGAGATTTCATCATTCGTGGTACTTTTTTTTCCTTTTCGATAGTCTCCTTGACATTAGTTGTGTTGTATGTTTTTCTTTATTCCCTTTGCCCTCCCCCCCCCCTTTTTTTTCTTGTCTTGCCTTTGCTTTGTTTATCCATATTTGGTCCTCTTCTGACTTCCAATACTTCTTTCTGGTGCTTTTGTAACAATTCCCATGATATATATTACACAACAGGTATCCGTAAAAAAAAAATTAATCAAAGAAGTGAAGCTCGACATGTATGTTGGAATCTGGTCGTCTTTTTTAGCGCTTCATGAGAACAATCCAGGGCGCGATGGTCAGGTAAGCTGGCAATGTTCTACAGTGGACATTGGCACTGCAGCTTGACTGGTAGACAACGGCACACTCCACTACACTCGGCACGCAACATTACTGCCCTGCACTGAAGTTGACGTGGTATGGGTGGGGAAAGCTTCATGATTTCTCTCTCTTCCCACCCCACCGCCCTGCCCTCCCTCACTCCCACCCCTCCATCTCTCTCTCTCTCTTTCTGTCGCTATCAGTAAGCTTACTTCACAACGCTAACGCTTCACCATCCAGCTGCACATGCAGGCAATCCAGGTGACGTAGTAGTGTAGTTGGTTACATGTGCTACAAGTGTTTCATGCTGAGCAACGTCCAGTGTGGTTACAACTTGGATTGGGAGACTATACTTGGAAGCCAGCCACCAAACGATACGAACAACGAAACAAGCGCTCAACCCACACCAGTCTACCCAGCTGTAAACAGGAATCTGGGAAAGTAAAATAGCTCGCAAAAAACTGGCCTAGAGAAAAGGAGTGTCCCAAACGCCTCCCTACCCAACCACCCCAACATCTTTACCTTTACCATTGAAGTCTTTTATTAAAAACAAAACGCTAGGAGATGCCTTTGTAACACTGTGTAACCATTTCACATTTTCATGTTCAGCTGATACTTTGTAGTCAGAGGGCGTCCTCAAACACAAACCACTCCAAATATAGCAAGCTAGCTTTTATCACTGTACTGTCTTGGCAAAAGAAATCACAAATCATCGCAGATCAAGTCCCTTCCTTTGGCTTAATTCGGCGTTTCACTAAGATACAAAATCCTTTGGATAAGATGCTGGCAAAGCTACTATACCGCCAGGAAGTGAAACGGGAGTAACATACCTTAGGCGGAAAAGGGGAGGGGGTGTTACGGGGAAAGACGAGGAGAGCCGGAGGAAGAGAAGAGGGGAGAGAGAGGGGGAGAGCATGAAGAAAGTTAATAGTGAGAGACTGGCAAAGGCATTGTCTGACCGATGAGATGACCAAACAACCCGCAGCCCACAGCTGTCTATGATAACTGGATGACCAAACATCCCACAGCCCAGGTTGGTAGAGCTGTCTATTATAACTGGCTGAACAAAATAAAATGTTTTATATCTTCCGGTTATATCACAAAGAGAGGGACAGAGAGAGGGACAGAGAGAAAGAGAGAGAGAGAGAGAGAGAGAGAGAGAGAGAGAGAGAGAGAGAGAGAGAAGAATGCTTTTTCTGTCAAAATCTTTCCTCTGACCAAAGAACTTCATATTGTTGTTGTTGTTGTTACTTTTGCTGTTGTTGTTGTAGTTATTGTTACAATAAAAGACGATACAACGTTAACAGTGGTCCTCTGTTGACTTGCTATACGGTAATCGCACTATTGTTATTTTGTTGATACCTGAAAGCCAAAGTTGTTCTTATTTACGTGCGTTTTACAGACGACGACAAATTAAGCATCGTCAACTGTCGTCAAGTGCTGTGACGTCATCATCACAATGACCTCACTATCGTTTCGGAAGTTGTAGAGTTACTTCATCGAGTTGTACAACCCTCGACAAGCCTCACAATTACTCAACAAACCTCAGCAACGCTGAGCAAGACTCGGTACTGAGTAGTTTTCTTCCATACAGCTCGTCCAGCATTGCGTCCTGCGAGATGCCAAGTGTCTGCCATGAAACCAGCACTTCATCAATCAGTCATCTCTACAAGGGTGTGTGTGTGTGTGTTTGTGTGTGCTTGTGTCTGTGCAAGTCTGCGTGCATATGTGTGTGTGCGTGTGTGTATGTGTGCGTGTGTGAATGTATGTGTATGCAAAGTAATGAAAACAGCAATTCCACTAATACTTATTGCACTAATGGACCGTGTATTTACTATGTGTCTATACATATAGTTCCTTTACTAGATAACAGTATTGTAACCGACATTGCACGTCTGATTATTTTACCGTTTCAAACACGTTTTTGTAAGCCAATATACCTTTTTATCGCGGTGATAGCGGGGTGCAGTCCTACACTATTATAGTCAACATCCAACCACCTTCTTTCATAATAATAAGATGCTGGTTGACGGCCGGAGTGCCAAAAAAACATGACCCCGATTGACAGGCACGTGTCCATGACTCTTTGGAATGAGAATATAAACCGAGGTCTTGTCTGTGCACGAACGCGTTCAATCGCACGGACTTGAAAGATCCTGACGCTCATGTCATAGACGGGTGAGTTCTCGCTACACCAATACACCCACCATGCACTAGATCCCTTCTCCCCCATCCACAGTTGTCCAGCATTGTGCCTAGTGGTCTGGGCGTCAGACTATGCGCCCTACGGCAGCAAGTGGGCGCCATGTATCGGCCAGCGCCTTGAGCAGCTCTTGAGTTGGAAAAGCGCTGTTTATATGAAGACATAATACACAAGACTGCTTGGTAATAATCTCCACGCAATGATGTCAGTGTTGCCTCAATATCGTACCCTATCAGTCACTGTAGGGGATGTCAGTGTAGCCTCAATATCGTACCCTATCAGTCACTGTAGGGGATGTCAGTGTAGCCTCAATATCGTACCATATCAGTCACTGTAGGGGATGTCAGTGTAGCCTCAATATCGTACCATATCAGTCACTGTAGGGGATGTCAGTGTAGCCTCAATATCGTACCATATCAGTCACTGTAGGGGATGTCAGTGTAGCCTCAATATCGTACCATAACAGTCACTGTAGGGGATGTCAGTGTAGCCTCAATGTCTTAGCCTATCAGTCACTGTAGGGGATGTCAGTGTAGCCTCAATGTCTTAGCCTATCAGTCACTGTAGGGGATGTCAGTGTAGCCTCAATATCGTACCATATCAGTCACTGTAGGGGATGTCAGTGTAGCCTCAATATCGTACCATATCAGTCACTGTAGGGGATGTCAGTGTAGCCTCAATATCTTACCCTATCAGTCACTGTAGGGGATGTCAGTGTAGCCTCAATATCTTACCATATCAGTCACTGTAAAGGATGTCAGTGTAGCATCAAAATCTTACCCTATCAGTCACTGTAGGGGATGTCAGTGTAGCCTCAATGTCTTACCATATCAGTCACTGTAGGGGATGTCAGTGTAGCCTCAATATCTTACCCTATCAGTCACTGTAGGGGATGTCAGTGTAACCTCAATATCGTACCCTATCAGTCACTGTAGGGGATGTCAGTGTAGCCTCAATATCGTACCCTATCAGTCACTGTAGGGGATGTCAGTGTAGCCTCAATATCGTACCCTATCAGTCACTGTAGGGGATGTCAGTGTAACCTCAATGTCTTACCCTATCAGTCACTGTAGGGGATGTCAGTGTAGCCTCAATGTCTTACCATATCAGTCACTGTAGGGGATGTCAGTGTAGCCTCAATGTCTTACCCTATCAGTCACTGTAGGGGATGTCAGTGTAGCCTCAATGTCTTACCCTATCAGTCACTGTAGGGGATGTCAGTGTAGCCTCAATGTCTTACCCTATCAGTCACTGTAGGGGATGTCAGTGTAGCCTCAATATCTTACCCTATCAGTCACTGTAGGGGATGTCAGTGTAGCCTCAATATCTTACCCTATCAGTCACTGTAGGGGATGTCAGTGTAGCCTCAATATCTTACCCTATCAGTCACTGTAGGGGATGTCAGTGTAGCCTCAATATCTTACCCTATCAGTCACTGTAGGGGGATGTCAGTGTAGCCTCAATATCTTACCATATCAGTCACTGTAGGGGATGTCAGTGTAGCCTCAATATCTTACCATATCAGTCACTGTAGGGGATGTCAGTGTAGCCTCAATATCTTACCCTATCAGTCACTGTAGGGGATGTCAGTGTAGCCTCAATATCTCACCATATCAGTCACTGTAGGGGATGTCAGTGTAGCCTCAATATCTCACCATATCAGTCACTGTAGGGGATGTCAGTGTAGCCTCAATGTCTCACCATATCTAGGGGTGGATGGGAGAAGGCAAGGATGGTGAGGTGGATCTGGGGGAAGGGGAAGGTTGGGGGATGTGAAACGTGCCAGCGCACAAGTTTCCAAGAGAAGCCCGAACAATTCATATCGCAAATTCAAATGGATCATCTGTTCGAGGCGTGGCACAAGGATAACACATGCTGTAAGTGCGCGTTTGGATTTCGAATTTTTCATGGGCTATGGCGCTGCACTCGTGCATGTCCCTAAGTTTGTGAGCAGACGCCCTGAGACGCTCTTTGCGCAAGGACAGTGACGTCACATAAGTATATCCTTTACAACGCTGGTGGACAGCCACATCAGCAATAGAACTATTCACCGTTCTTTATGTTAATGAAGGGGTATAACAAACAAAAGTGATGACAACAGGCAATGAGGCAGCGAGTGAGCATTATACAATGAAGGGTTGCGTGTCATTGGGTCAAGTATTTAGTAAGGAACTGAAAATAAAGTGTTCATGCATCTGCACTGACGCGGGCACGTACTCTGACATGTTATCGCGCACGCGCAAGTAAAACACACTCCGGTGGCAGGAGCAAGATGCCAGACCCTTTTGCCATGGCCAGCTATATGAGGGCGATGCCACCCTTCTGTTCCTCACTGCCTTACTGTCCGGTTGTAAATACAGCCAACGTCAGCCAGCGGAAATCAAACGCGCATTGATAGAGCAAGTCGGGGTTTACTGTCGTCGTCATTGGCCCGAAGAACTATTCTTTTAAGATGCTGCTGCTGCTGCTGCTGCTGATGATGATGATATCTGCCTTTCGATCGAATTTGTTCCTTGCGTGCATGTCACTGTTTAGGAATATTAGCCACGATGACTGTATAACATGTGCACATTTTAATTTAATAAGTGTTATATACAGAATGTAGTGCCTTCTGATCTAGTTCAGACTTCACAATGACAACGCCAAGCTGGCTCCAGATACACTAAAGTGGAGACAAAGCACTCCGACCTTGAAACAATAACTGTATGCCGTGAATGTCCTGACTGCTGTCTTTTGCTGTGTGCTGTGTATAGCTTAGCTTCTTCCTTGTGACAACGAATTGCGCTACTCAGCTGGTAAAGCACAGGCCTCCTGGTTTTTAAATGTTGTTTTTAAAATCAGCTTATAACTTGTACTCAATAGTTCATTCTGATTACTGTTATTAAGACTAGTGGATATCACAATACACACACAGCTTAACACACCCACCCACACACACACACACACGCGCGCACACGCACACAAAGATTAAGCAGATGAAGTGGAAGAGGCCTATAGCACTGACTTTGAACGAGCGCCATTCCGCTCTTGAACAACCATCAACACTTTTCATGCTCTCAATATGTTAATTAACTTGACCTTTGGCCTCTATATCTCTGTCAATCAAGTGGCAATTGGGAGTGGCAAACCGAACTCTGCGATACAAAATGCAGGCTGGTTTTGGTGTAGTCTTGAAGGTGGTGATGACTGTACGCCATAATAGTGTACGTAATTCTAGATGCACGGTGTCCCAATGAAATCTACTTAAGTCGCTCTTCTGTTTGATGAGTTGTTGCCGTTTTTAAGTTGGGGCAACTATAACTGTTATTGATGCTTGGGGAATACCTAATCAGTTCCTTGGACAGAGCGAGAGAGAGAGAGAGAGAGAGAGAGAGAGAGAGAGAGAGAGAGAGAGAGAGTTCAAAACAATAAATAATACCTATAGAAATTAAGAACAATCATTTAACATGAAGCACCTTGTTAAACCCGAACCACGGCTAACTGATGGGGCACAACAGACCATTAGTTAGGACTAGAGACGAGCTCGTGATCTAAGGGCCAGTTGTAGGTTCCATTCTCAATGGCCCAGACATTGGCTGTGAGCTCTGGACATTTCACAACTTCAATCTTTGTGACAGATATTTCACAACATACTGGGTGGATTTATATGAAAGTTCAATCTTTGTGACAGATATTTCACATCATGGTGGGTGGACTTATATGAAAATTCAATCTTTGTGACAGATGTTTTAAAACAAGGGTGGATTTATATGAAAGTTCAAAGAATGGAAAGGAGGGGAGGGGAAGGGGGGGGAGGGTGGTTTCTTGCCTTTTGACCCCTTATAGAACCTGGCTGCGGCTTTGTGGTGGCGTGCAGAGCAGAGCGTGGCCCGACGTCGCTGAGGTGGGTTTATTTATTTATTTATTTATTGTTGCTTTAGGTGCTGAGGTGGGTGATGAGTACTTAACAGCAAACATCCTGCTAAAAACCAACTCCACAACCAAAGCATCTTTCAAACTGAGACATTTGCTTAAATATAAAACTAATATCCTCAAAGAGAACGCATCATTCTTCCTTGTCAACACTCTTAAGACATGACTGTCACACATCTTTAACGACGTCATCGTCAACGTGGGTATCAGGTTGCTCTGAAGAGTTGCTAAAACAGTCAGGACAAGGGAATGGTTTATGTAGGTGCCAAACTTGACTGCAGCACTCAAAAGACAGCGCTCCCTGAAGGCTGTGTAACTGTAATATAGAGACTCACACTATCGACATGTTATCTCTAACAGTATCGTTGTGAAGGACTCTGCACTTGGGCTTTTCTTGGCTCAAGTTCCAAACTGCATATTCCCAAGCATCCAAGTTCTCAAATTCCTTACAAAAATAGTGCATATAGTTACAGCACTACATGCGCCTTACTTGCAATAAACGAACGATCCCACCAGGCTCGATGCAATATTATGCAATTTCCGGTTCTTCGCAGTTTTCAAGTACGCATGCGCAATCAATGTCAAGAATTTCCGGTATTGCTGCGCTCAATGGGAAAGCAGACGACACCCACATGGGATCGCACAGCTCAGGAACTAAGGACAGAAACAATGAGGCGATTGTTGTGCAGCAGGCGGCAGTTCCAGGTCGATGAGTGCTGTGTGAAGAAGTCACTGCTGAGAGTTGTAACTACACAGGGTGGCGGCTATAATCATGGAAAAGGCTTCCCTAGGAAGGGTCTATCCGTCTCAGCCGACTTTTTCTGGGAAGCCCTGCATAGCAGCAGCGGTGCTTTCCTTTGCAAGCAATTTGATTTGAGAGTTAATATGTAAAAAAAACTACAGAGTTAAATGAAGTGACGGAGAAGAAGAGGATGACGATGACGAAGATGACGAAGATGATGATGATGATGATGATGATGATGATGATGATGATGATGATGATGATGATGATGATGATGATGATGATGATGATGATGATGATGATTAGACAAAAGGAGAAAGAATGAGAGGGGGAGAGAGTGAAAGAGAGAGAAACTGACAGAGAGCATTACCACCAAAACCAAAACAGACAGACAGAGAGCATTACCACCAAAACCAAAACAGACAGACAGAGAGCATTACCACCAAAACCAAAACAGACAGACAGAGAACATTACCACCAAAACCAAAACAGACAGACAGAGAGCATTACCACCAAAACCAAAACCAATGACAACCACATCTGATAACTTTCAAAACGTATAACTCCGATACTAATAGAGGTGTCCGTTACGCCTTGCATGAAACAACACAGTCTTTGACAGACAGCAGCGGGACTGCTGGCACTCAGATCAACCTTACAGACAGCTTATCTTAAACACATTATTTCTTGAGGAGCTATATTATGAAGAAGAGACAAGTTGTGATAAATCCTTAAGGGAGAATTGGAGAGTGGTGAGTCACTTAAGAAAGTGTTATTTTGTATCACTGTATGCAGCCTGGCCCTCTTGCCATTATGTCTGTGTGTTTGAATACGTGCGTGTGTGAGTGTGTATGGTTCTCTGTCTATCAATATCTGTCTATTTGTCTGTCTCCCTCTGTCTCTCTCTTCCTTTCTCTCTCACTCTCTCTCTCTTCCTTTCTCTCTCCCTCTCTCTCTTCCTATCTCTCTCCCTCTCTCTCTTCCTATCTCTCTCCCTCGCTCTCATCCTATCTCTCTCCCTCTCTCTCTTCCTATATCTCCCCCTTTCACTCTCACTCTCTTCATATCTCTCCCCCTCTCTCTCTTCCTATTTCTCCCTATTTCTCTCTCCCTCTCTCTTCCTATCTCTCTCCCTCTCTTCCTATCTCTCCCTCTCTCTCTCTTCCTATCTCAATTCCTATCTCTCCCCCTATCTCTCCCTATCTCTCTCCCTCTCTCTCTTCCTATCTCTCCCTCTCTCTCTTCCTATCTCTCCCTCTCACTCTCTCTTCGCGAAAAAGCGTGTAAGTGGTAGTAGGGAAGGGTGATGATAAATTATAATATTTCGGCGTGTGTGATTTGTTTGTGTTGTGTTTGTGTGTGTGGGTATTAGGGCGTACGTGAGTGCATGTTTGTGTAGTGTATAAAGTTGTAGGTGTCAGTGAGTGTTGGTGTTGCAGCAGTGATTATTGCCACTCCGTCTTACAATTTGTGCCTTACTCCCACACCAAGCGTAGGCTTATAGGGGGCAAACAATAACATCGGATTAAAAAGGAATAGGAAATGACCTTACATTCATTCAATATCTCCATCCACATCCAAGATGGTAGCAGCTTGCCTCCCACTTTCCCACCACACGCACAACACCCTCACCCCTCTCCACCCTCTCTCAACACCACCACCTTGACCACAACACTAACTGTTTACATCTTGAAATAAAATGCTTTGTTAGGACATGCGATAGGTTATTGTAAACTGTTTTATCAACACGTCAACTACGATGACCCCAGGTGATCGCCCCACACAGGGGTAACTTTAACTTTCATCCTCCCCAAACACTAAAGGAAAGGAACGATCATTATATTTATTATACCTTTTTATACGAATGACGGACATGTCAACCTATAACAACGAGTAGCCTACAGACACAGTACTAAGTGCAATCTTGACTCGTTTTCGAATGTGGCTCTACCGGAATACCGAGTGCCCATAGATTCACTATCTATATACAGTACAGAGAGAGGCGCTCTCACATCCAGATACGGGCTCCTGTGCTCTTTTTCCACATCAAAGGACTCCTATATTACAAGACAGCGTCACAAATAAATATGGTAATACTTGCAATCCACGTGAAAAGCAATGTGGCTGAAGATGTGGGTTTTGGGGGTGGGGGGGGGGTGAGGGCGGGGCGGAAAGAGGGTATGGGAACAAGAGCAGTACGGCCAAAGAGATTTCCAAGTACCAAAACCAGGATTTTATCATCTTTAAGATTCCTGCCGTATCAGCAACATGATGATACTAATGATGGGGATACCACAATGACAGCAGGCTTGCGTCAAATATTTCGCTAGTAATTGAAATAATACTTCCTACGCTTTATACAGGGAAGGGCAGAGGAGAAAGCGGCATGGAGGGAGAGAGAGAGACAGAGAGAGAGAGAGAGAGAGAGAGAGAGAGAGAGAGAGAGAGAGAGAGAGAGAAAGAGAGAGAGAGAAAGAGAGCGCGAGAGAGAGAGGGGGGAAGGGGAAAGAAGAAGAAGGAGGTGGACATTACATTACATGGTTATTGCGTTAGGTCCAGCGGACTCTTCTGAGCCAAATCAGGACCAAAAAATCAAGACCACACCCCTGATCTGCATAAAAGATCTGCCGAAACAACTTTAGTGGTAACACTGAAGGCACTCCACCAGCCGGTCACTTTACAATAAAGACATCCCACGCAGGGGACGCTGAGGCTATCATGTAATTTATCGACCCCTCGCTTACAAAAACAAAATAGAATATAAACATCATTATAAAATATCAACAAAACACATACATATAAAATGCCTACATTGCTAAATAATAACATCATAGAAAGCCCTAGTGACCACCTGGCAGAAAGCGTCCAATATTCCCAAGCTGACCCAACAGACCTCATACACAAATTAGGAGTCTCGCCCCGGAAGAGTTTTCAAGAAAAAAGGTAGATGACTGGTCTAGCGAAGAAGAAGATAGTATAACAGATTGATAGAACAGAGTAGGAATGAGAAAGAACAAAGGAGAAAGACAGTGACAGTGGGAATTTAAAGCACTCAATTTCCAGAAAGTGGGGATACTATTTATACTGAAACCCCCGGCACATAAGAAAGAAAGACAGGGAAGCATAAGGAAAACACTGGCAACCAGAGATACATGATAGCTATGATAATGAAGGGTATTTATACACAATCGGTCGGGGTTTTGAGAACGATATAGCCCAGTCACCAGATCATCAGGCCTTTCAAAGACCATCCTGCAAGGCACAGTGCAAGGAAGTAGAAGAAGAGTGAGGCCGAAAAAGAGGTGGGAGGACAACATTCGAGAATAGACTGGCTTCACACTGAGCGAAGCCATGAGGGTTGCTAAGGACAGAAAAAAATGGAGTACGCTTGTTAAACGATCATCTGTGGTGCCCCAACGACCTCCGAGTTACGGGATAGGATAGGATAGGATAGGATAGGACAGCCCAGTATTACAGATTGCTTGCTGCAACACAGAAAATAATAGTGATGTGATTAGCCTGACAGACATTTGTCAACAGCACGCAACGTATGGAGGGTGGAATCAATCAAGAACAAATACTCACATATACACACACGCACATGGCTGCCAGCCCACTCACATATGCTCACGCATGCACAAACGCACTTACGTGCACCCACACACTTACATACACTTTTTCATCATCATCATCATCATCATCATCATCATCATCATCATCAACATCATCATCATCAACATCATCATCATCATCATCATCTTCTTCTTCTTCTTCTTCTTCTTCTTCTTCTTCTTCTTTTCCTCCTCCTCCTTCTCCTCCTCCTCCTCCTCCTCCTTCTTCTTCTTCTTCTTCTTCTTCTTCTTCTTCTTCTTCTTCTTCTTCTTCTTCTTCTGCTTCTTCTTCTTCTTCTTCTTCTTCTTCTTCTTCTTCTTCTTCTTCTTCTTCTTCTTCTTCTTCTTCTTCTTCTTCTTCTTCTTCTTCAGATCCCTTTCCTCTTCTACTTTTATTGATGTATTTCTTTAAGACTTATAGGCCTACATCAAGTCAGGACAGAATCTCAGGTAGATGGGACTGCCCCTAAGCTATATGCAAACAAGTGTTAGAGTGTTGCCATGATTGTATGGTTAGGCGACGTCAACAGCGTGCACGCTATCGACACAATTTATTGTACACATGGCGTCGTCATCGATCTTGAGACAGCTGTCATCTACAGCTCATGTAAAACACGGCAGACACAAAACACTCATAAAATAAAATACTGTTCGGGAACTAGGTATTGGGTGTTGGCCATCTTACTATGACAGGATGGGCAGTGGAAATCCAGGACAAAAAACGTCGATAATATTTTAAAGTCTCAAACAGACCATGTGAGAACGGAGGACTATTCTTACTTCCCCTTACATAGCAAGTCAGTGTATGCATTGGCAAAAGCTAAACACTGACGAAACATAGCACATATTATTATTTTTATTATTATTATTATTATTATTATTATTATTATTATTATTATTATTATTATTATTATTATTATTATTATTATTATTATTATTATTATACCCCAACCCTTCCCAGTCCTTTTGAGAAGGAGGGAGAGCTACTGCTTTTGATTTGTCCCTCTGTCTGTCTGTCTGTTTGAGCAATTTCTCAGTTTTGAATTGTTAATTTCATGTTTGCACACTATAAAATTTCACAAATTTACAAATTATTTCACAAATTTACAAAACCTTAGAAACATAGTGCATCAGTATAATTATGACTTGTAATGTTCTTCTTTCAAATCTGTACAGATTACACTGTTAGAAACACTAAAGTGAAGGTGCACGTAGAATGCACGCCATATATAGCCTACACAATGTTGACAAACATCATATACTGCTGCCAGTCCAGCAAAAGCTAGAAGATTGTACGCAAACAAGCCGAAAAAAAATAACTATAGCCGAGGACACAGTGACTTGCCATAAGTAAGTTACATGTTACATCAGAACAGTACAGGCATAAGATAGACAACTCTTCTATCACGCTGTTCATCGTCGTTGCAGTGTCGATTGCCAAACACCACTATCGCCCAGTTTCACGGCAGTTCGTTCTTTCAGTTTCATTGACTGAATCAGCGGATGGCGCGCGTCTGAGGAAAGAGCTGACCACACAGGAGTGGGAAGAGGGATTTGTAAAATGAAATAAAAATTATTAAATGCCACACTACCACTTTGCAGGCGTCGCTATCATGTAACAGTCAATGATTTCATTACGTAGTAGCGTGGGCGGAAAAGACAAGGGGAAAAAAGGAAGGGTTCCAAGTAAAAAAATTGTTATCAGTTTATCCTATAGTCCAACCTTTGTCTATAATCACGTTACATTGACAACAAGGTACATTGACAACAGGGTACATTGACAACAGGGTACAGTTAGGAGAGAGTGAGAGTTCAACACTGACAAAATATTGATTTATTAAATTTCCCAATGCGGAGCACCCTCCCCCCCCCCTCTCCCAACCCCATTTTGCATCTTGTTAACATCATTGATTTGTCATGTTGGCCCCGACTCACAAGCTGGGATTTAGCAAAACAAACCGATCAGTTATTATTTACCACTAACCTATTCAGTCAAACAGGTCTTGCAAATGAGAGGAACTTCTTATCATGGCCGATTCAATCAATATTAGATTATGTTGTTCTTCAATCAATATTAGATTATGTTGTCTTCAATCAATAATAAATTATGTTGTTCTTCAATCAAAATCAATACCTTACTGAACCACGCACAACGTCATGATGTATATAAACACTGTTCTGTTTCAATGCAAAACAGTAGTGAAGTTGAGGTGGAGGAGGTGGTGTTGGTGGAGGTGGTGGTGGTGGTGATGATAATGATGATGATGATGATGATGATGATGATGATGATGATGATGATGATGATGATGATGATGATGATGATAATGACGATACTTTTATAGAGCACTTTTCCCTCAAACCATGCTCACAGAAAACATGTTAAGCGGACAGGGCAAGCAATGACGATCCAGTTCAAAGCCCACATCAGCCACATGGAACTTTGTCCTTTTAGACATAAACCTCTGTAGCATGTCACACTGATAACACACCACACATGCATTCAAGGCTATCGTCCTTCCCCCTCCCCCTCCCCTACCCCGCCACTACCACTTCCACCAACCCCACCCATCCCCATCCCCCATTCCCCTGGATCCCAACTCTCTGTCTCGTGAAGCGCGGGATTTTACACCCCCCGAATTATGGAAACGAATCCTCTCAAACCGACAGAAGAAGAAGAGGGACGACTACAAGAAGAAGAAAAAGACATTAAGCGTTATCAAGGTAGCCTGCAAATTGCCTCCCACAGACTCCTCCCTATATAACCTAACCGCACTACTGGTGTTATCAACAGACAGCTGATTCTTACCCCTAGCTATCGGGCTAATGTTTTTACTCCTGCCGCTTTCAGAATAATGTTTGTTTTTTTCTAAATGTATGTTGTCACTTTTATATAGCGCTTTTTCAGCTCAAGAAGCGTTCAAGGCGCAGGCCGATACAGGATCTAACTCATGCCGCCCGATGCGCCCACTTGACGCATTTGGGTGCATAGTCTGACGCCCAGACGACTGAGCACTGTCCGGGGCGACCGGAGATGAGGAAAAGAGACCTAGTGCGTGCTGGATTTATTTGTGTATCCGGCGCTCACCCGTCTAGGACATGAGCGTCAGGATCTTTAAAGTCCATGCAATGGAATGCGTGCTTACTACTGCCGCTATCAAACCAATGTTTTACTACTGCTGCTATCACACTAATGTTTTTTTCTTTGTGTGTCTATCTCTGCTATTAGACTAATGTTTTTTTTTTTCTACGTCTGCTATCAAAGGCTAGGCTGATTTTGTTGGCGGCATCATTCTAACTTGGGTGCTGCTGTTATCAGACGCTGTCTACGAGTTGCGCGCAACGGACTCCGCGACCCCTGCCACACAGCGAGGTCGAGACTAGACGAGACCCCCAACTTCTCTCCAGTGAGGGAGTAATCCTCGCCTGCTCTCAGCCACGTTTTATGCTTCTGGTTACGACACAACCACGTGGACTAGTCCAGTACGATACCTTCTAACTCCTGACCCATGACACAACCACGTGGACTAGTCCAGTACGATACCTTCTAACTCATGACCCATGACACAACCACGTGGACTAGTCCAGTACGATACCTTCTAACTCCTGACCCATGACACAACCACGTGGACTAGTCCAGTACGATACCTTCTAACTCCTGACCCATGACCAACCACGTGGACTAGTCCAGTACGATACCTTCTAACTCCTGACCCATGACACAACCACGTGGACTAGTCCAGTACGATACCTTCTAACTCCTGACCCATGACACAACCACGTGGACTAGTCCAGTACGATACCTTCTAACTCCTGACCCATGACACAACCACGTGGACTAGTCCAGTACGATACCTTCTAACTCCTGACCCATGACACAACCACGTGGACTAGTCCAGTACGATACCTTCTAACTCCTGACCCATGACACAACCACGTGGACTAGTCCAGTACGATACCTTCTAACTCCTGACCCATGACACAACCACGTGGACTAGTCCAGTACGATACCTTCTAACTCCTGACCCATGACACAACCACGTGGACTAGTCCAGTACGATACCTTATAACTCCTGACCAATGACACGCCCAACCATACCTTGCACCCGAATCACACAGTTTGCCCACCGTCGTAGCTCAAGTGGTACAGCGTCCGCCTGGCACACCGATGACCCAGGTTCGAAATCCCGTGGTGGGCGAAATGAAAAGTGGCCATGTTTCACTGTCCAGTTTAGCAGTATGATTGCTCTAGTGGTTCAGTGTTTATTTAGGTCCCTACCCCTTGTTCCCTGGGATGGTTATCCCCGTGTGCCACATCACCAATGCTGGGTGTAGACGTTAAACCTCAATGTTCATTTAATTACATAGTGCATGAATGGGGGTGGGGGGAGGGGGAGGTAATATTGGGTTGTAGAAGAGGAGTTAGTAGCGGGAGAATGTATGGGGTGAGAGAGGGAGTCTGTACACTGGGGGACTCATTGGAGGGTCACGTTAAATATCTATATGAGTCTAAAGAGAGAATGCAGCAATGCATTGACAAGTTGGTTGAATGGACGGAAACATGACTACTTAAATTTAATAGTGAAAAATGTAAGGTGTTGCATCTGGGCAAAAATAACCCCGAGCATGAATATTTTATGAGTGATGGGAAAGAAAGGTGTAATGTGGGGCCGGGTAGCTCAGTTGGTAAGATCGAGCGTCTTGCTAGTAACCGAAAGGTCGCTGGTTCGAATCCCGGATTGGTCAACGTGTGATCATATTATTTTCCCCTTTACCAACAACTGGCCCGCTGGTGTCAGTATAAATCGGTTCAGTAGTCACCTATATGCGACAGTGTCTTGTGACTATAATCTACAAACAGCAACAACAAAGGTGTAAGATTGAGACGACTGGTGCCGAGATGGATCTTGGAGTGATTGTGGATACAGAGTTCAGCTTTGAGAGTCACATTGAGAGTACTGTTAAGAAAGCCAACAAAATATCAGCCCTGCTTGTAAGAACTATAAGTAATAAATCCAAGGACATAATGGTCCCCCTCTTTAAGGCCCTTATACGTCCCATCTTGGAGTATGCTAACCCCGTCTGGTGCCCATATTTGAGGAGGCATGTTGACTTGATCGAGGGTGTCCAGCGCAGATTCACCAGGAAGATATGTGGAATGTCAGGACTCTCCTACGAGGAGACTGAAGTCACTGAGGTTGCCCAGTTTAGAGTATAGGAGAGAGCGGGGTGATTTAATCGAAATTTTTAACAATTGTGCACAATTTATATGATTTTTTAACCACTTAATGTTCTCTTTTAAATTTTAATAATGTTGGTTTAACACGAGGTCACAAATTTAAACTTATTAAAACTTTTAACAATACTCGCAAATTTATAAAGTATTTTACTAATAGAGTTGTAACCCCTTGGAATAACTCCACTGCCGAGGCTGTGGATGCTAAATCACTCAATGTGTTCAAGAATAGTCTGGACAAGTTATTCAAGGACAGCACCTACTCCACCAATTTGGAGTCCAAAAATTCTAACTGAGGCCAAGGATTTGGGGCTTGAACCCACACCAAGATTGATTATGAGGGCCAAAGTTTTTTTAGCCTGCTTGCCGAACTATGCTATGCTATGCTATGGGTGGGTGGAAAGAAAAAGGGAGATAATTTAATAAGATTTTATCAGGAAGTGCGATGAGATATAGAAAATAACAATGAAGAAGTCAATGGGTTATAGGATTAAATACACCCAACAATGAAAACCATGATATTAGGTGAAAAGAATGACATATTTACTAGCAGCAGAAGAAAAAGACGAAGAATTTACATTAAATGTTAACTTACCGAAACCGATGCTAGCAGAGTTCAGTCCAGTAGCAAGCCACAACGTGATCAAGTACAAGAGGAAAATCTTGTTTTCGGTGTTTTGACGAACGCACATTTTCGATTTCGCTAGCTTCATCTGACGTCACGAGGTTGTAGACCGATTTGATGACGTCACGAGAATGCACAAAAACTAATGACGAGGAGTGGACTACGTCACACACTTATCAACACTGTTTAAGTTTTAGTTGTGGATAATTTGTTCTCCATCGCTCTTCAGTTGTAATTTGACTTCCGAGGTAATCATCTGTGCCAGGTCTGTGTGTTATGGCCAGTCACTGTCTGCAGTCATTCAAAAGTGCGTTTCAGCCTATAAATGAGTATATCACACACACCAACACTTGTAAAATTGCCCGTGGATTGTCCGAGTGTGAACAATCGCTCACTGCAACGAGACTTTATTTATTCTAACGCCATCGCCGTTATTGCTAAACCAGCGTCAACGGTGAACGCGAGTTAGATTATCATAATGTCGCACCAGTCAACATTTATTTGTATCGCCATGTGGAGACCTTACTGCTATCATTCCACACGTATATGTGTATCGTTCTTAAATATGTCCTGATTTCCACGTTTCCCAATAACTAAAGAGGATGCAATAAAATAAATCAATACAAATCAACAAATTTCAACTGTAAATTATTTTAATACATTCCAAATTGATGTTCGGTTATCGACTGACTTAACAGTACTGCAGTTGTGTCCCTTTGCGAGACAATTTACACCCCACAATTACATTATACTGGAAGCAGGATAGCATTATCTCCCAGCTAAATGTCGCTTATTGACAGCACAGGATATACACTTTTTTTTACAATAAAAGACAAATGTCAGCGGTTTGAAGACTGACCAAAAGTTAAACAGAAACCGAAATTCTTTGGGCTTTCCACTCGACTGAATTAAGGAGAAACAATCTCTTGACGATACTTCAGACAGGATGCGTACTCCGGTGTATTATTTTTCTTTTAAAAACATCATTCGTTGTTATAATTCTTAGCATTGAAATGTAACAGTAACAACTGTAGTTTTGTATTTACAATGATATGAACTTAGCGTGTGCAGTGTCCGGTATGCATTGCTACAATTTTGCACGCACAACCACTTGATCTACAATTTAAGTAAAGTGCTATCAACATCCTTTGAAAATATTATTGATAGGCTTTGTTGCCACTTCAACGGAATTAAAACACAAGCTATATATATATATATTACGCCATTATGACAACATATCCTTCTCTATTCAGTAATACATTATAGCTATGAGTTATGATTAATCCTTGCGGATCTAAACGATGCAGTTAATTTACACCGGATCAGCAGATTTCAACTCACTATAAAAGCAAGAAAATGTTTATTACGACTTCATTTTGACAATGTACAGATATATACTTGTTGTTTAACCTGAAGCAGGTTTTAAAGTTTTGCTTGGAAATATTTGCAAATTAACAAACTGTAGATTATACACAAAGGACTAATTTTGCTTTTAAATAAACGCCAATGGTTGTTTTGTTTTTTTGTACCGTGATGTTCCGATAATTTAACAATGTCACGAGGCAATACACATTGTATTGTATTGTAGTACAGTACTTCAGTTATTTTTCAGTACGTATACATTGTATAATAATGAATAGTTTCTTTCAATTAAATTCAAGCTCAGTATTTTGATCACCTATAGCTAAATAAAATATGTCTTATTGCGAGTGTCGTGTGATAGTGAACTGTCCTTTAAACTTAAACATTTAGATCACAGCACGTTACTACGAGCAGTAACTAGGAAAAAGAGAAACACAATCTAATTTGTCTTCAGACTTCTTCTTTTTTGTTGTTGAAATCTTCGTTTACAAATAGTAAACTATTTTTTTTAAATAAATCACAGATTAAATCGCAACATTTTGCTACAATCACAAACAACATGGAGATGATCAAACAACCTCGTCAGTCATCTGATTAAAAATGCTATTAACAAAAAATCTCCTGTAACCCTCACACGAATAAACGTAACCCATCATCACACACATTGTCACGATGATTGCCACAACAGGAAGACGAAGAAGAAAAAAGCGAAGCTAGGCTGTTGCGTACGACGTCCCTAAGATGCCGCGCTGGCCTCTGTTAGGCTTGCTGGCAGGCTGGCGGCGGTTTGAGAGAGCGAGAGAAAATAATCTGTTCTACAAATCACGCTGAGCCTACAGTTGGCTGTGTCGTCATACAGCTTTGGGCCAAATAACGAGGCTGAGCGGGTTCGACAACTGTGGACAGTCTGTCTCTCGCTCTTTCTTTCTTTCTCTTTCTTTCCTTTTCTTTCTTTCTTTCTTTCTTTCTTTCTTTCTTTCTTTCTTTCTTTCTCTGTCTCTGATCTAGAAAGAAAAAGAAGTACAAGGAGAAGATAATGATCAAGATACATGTAACGAAGAAGGAAGAGGAGGAGATGAAGAAGAAGAAGAAGAAGAAGAAGAAGAACAACAACAACAACAACAATAACAACAGCAACTACCACAACGAGAATAATAATAATACTAAGAAGAAGAACAACAACAACAACAGCAGCAGCAACAACTACAACTACAACGAGAAGAAGAAGAAGAAGAAGAAGAAGAAGAAGAAGAAGAAGAAGAAGAAGAAGAAGATGGTGGTGATGATGATGATGATGAGGAGGAGGAGGAGGATGATGATGATGAAGGCAGAAAGATAACGTATTGTGACGGAGAGAAAGGAATGTGTTGAAGGGGGTTATATGAACAATGGAGAGTGTATGTGGATGTTGAGGTAGGGGGAACGAGGTGAGGTGTTAGGTGGGTTAGGGTTAGGGTGTGTAGTGAAGACAGATGTCACCATATTTCATAGGGTCGCAAGCTGTCGTCACACAGCGGACCAATGTTTTATTTCCTTCTCTCTTCCAGTCTGTACTTTACCTTGCTCAGGACGCCACAGACCTCTCTGACTCATCAATCAAGAAAATGACGTATCAACAAAATGGCAGAAAATTCAAAAATGTTCCAAGTATCAACTTCCAAGCCTGGTGACTGCCTGCTGTTTCCAAATACCTCACTCACGTACCGAGGAAAACAATAAATAATAAATAAACAACGTGCTACAGTGGGAAGTATCACCACATTAGTTTATTAACATGTATTTATTTAGTCATGACATTGTTATTTATTTATTTATTTAAATTTATTTACCCCCGTTGGGGTGCCGGGGGTTTCAGTATAAATAGTATCCCCACTTTCTGGAAATTGAGTGCTTTAAATTCCCACTGTCGCTGTCTTTCTCATTTGTTCTTTCTCATTCCTGCTCTGTTCTATCAATTTGCTATACTATCTTCTTCTTCGCTAGACCAGTCAACTACCTTTTTTTCTTGAAAACTCTTCCGGGACAAGACTCATTATTTGTGTGTGAGATCTGTTGGATCAGCTTGGGAATATTGGACACTTTCTGCCAGGTGGTCACTAGGGCTTCCTATGATGTTATTATTTAGCAATGTAGGCATTTTATATGTATGTGTTTTATTGATAATTTATAAGGACGTTTGTATTCTATTTTGTTTTTGTAAACGGGGGTTCGATAAATTAGAGTACAGCCTCAGCGTCCCCTGCGTGGGATGTCTTTATTGTAAAGTGACTGGCTGGTGGAGAGCCTTCAGTGTTACCACTATGGTTGTTTCAGCAGATCTTTTATGCGAATTGGGGGTTGTCCGGTCCTGATTTGGCTCGGAAGAGTCCGCTGGACCTAAAGCAATAATCATGTAATGTAATGTAATGTAATGTAATTTAAATTTATTTATGTTTCTTTGATGTTGGATTCGTGAGAACAGGAAACAAGGGAGGTAACAGCTTAGTAGATTCTTTATTTACGACCAGGAGTTTCATCCCTTTCAGCCGTAGCACTGGAGGCAAAATAGCCCTAAAAGTCAGGACAATCTTTAAATGTTAGCGGCCTTCACATTGAGAGGTCATTGTAATATCAGAAATGTTGACGACAAAAATGTGGTAACTCAGCTTAGAGATAAACAAATAGTGTTGAACAAAACCTGACGTTACTTTACCAGCTCTCTAAAGAAAGGTTCGCAGATGTTAAATTAACATTCTTGAAACGGTCACTACGATACCATCAAGTCGAACTCGCTATGCAGAATGTTAGTTAGCCTACTTGGAACAGCTGACCGGTGTAACTTCACCGCTAAGTAGCCTTGCGAATCATGTCACTCGTGGACCTAACCGGCGTTCCTCCTGGGACACTCGTGTTTGAGACGTCACCGATAGGGGCTCAAAACCAGGACAGGAGAGTAGGATTCCGGAGAAAAGATTCCCGTGGTCACGAGAGCGAAACGATTGGTCGAAGATGACTTAGAGACTCCTTTATATCCCTTGTAAACCCCACATTTACCGGGTAGTCACACATTACATTACATGATTATTGCTTTAGGTCCAGCGGACTCTTCCGAGCCAAATCAGGACCGGACAACCCCCGAGGGTAGTCACACGCGAAGCTTGGAACGAAGAGGGTCGAAACAAGGAGCAAACTGAAGTGAACAAAAATCCTCAGCCATTACCAACAGAGTGATAGACTAGAGACGGTTTCACGATTCCCAGAGACTAGAATAAGTTAACACTAGTAGTTTCTAGTACTTGCATGTTTATATATTATGTTGATTGCCAATTATTATTATTAGTTTTAGTATGTTCATGTTATATGTATTTACAGAAACCGATTATTGTTTCTGACATGTTGTGCATAGTGCTCGATATATCTTAGCCTTAAGATTCGGATATACTAGTGTGCCTTTTGGAAACTCGGCAGGTGTCTGATGCTATAGACTCCGTGCAGAGGGCACCACATACCAATATATCTGAATAGAATAATTTAGCCAGAGTTCTGGATTTTACTGGTCAGCTCTGGGACGGTTTGTGGAGTCAACGCATGACGCTTGCTCCCGTGGTAAAGAAGGAGATCAACCAAGAATCTACCTCGCCACGTCCGGCGAAACTTGGTAGTTTATTGTGTAGTCCTTTATTTTACATAACGTTGGCTAACATGATGTAAAATAAAGGACTACAAAATAAACTACCAAGTAATATAATAAACTGTTTTGTGCTTTTGTGACTTTAAACTTTTATCTATATCTTTCTATCTTTCTTTCTATCTCTCTCTCTCTCTCCCTCTCTCTCTATCTACCTACACGTCTATCTGTCCATCCATCTCTATCTCTCTTTGCTTAATTGCCTTTTCACTTTTGACTACGTATTTATCCTTAGTTATTTTGTCCTCGCTTTTCTTCGTCTCAGTTATGTACATTGTCCACTTCATCTTCTGTTCAATCTATCTAACACTCTAACACCATCCCCATGCACCCACTTAAACACATCTTATAATGTACATTTCCATCTCTCTCTCTCTCTCTCTCTCTCTCTCTCTCTCTCTCTCTCTCTCTCCCGTGCTCCCTCTCTCTCCAAGTGGCGTGAACAGAAAACAAATGAAGAAGAAGAAAGAATAATAATACAGGAGATGAGGTGCTACAGAAGACTTCTGGGCATTTCCTATACCCAGCACATGATCATCAACGACGAAGTCCGACAGACCATTACACAAGCCATTGGACAACACGATGACCTGCTCACAGTGGTGAAAAAACGTAAACTCACACAGTGCAAGGAGGTAGAAGAAGAGGGAGACCGAAAAAGAGGTGGGCGCACAACATTCGCGCATCTAGTCTGTCTCTTAACTCTAACATCCTATCAGAGAAAAAAATTACTAAGTCGTTGTGGCAGTTCACCACGAGGAACATCTGAAGGCAGGACCTTTACCAAGCAGCTCATTTATACTGCAAACAGCTGCTTACTGGACGCAGCCGTCTTAATCCTGTTCTGGTTATGGAATAGGATAAGATAGAAATATGAAAGGAATTAAAAAAAGAAGACCGACTGAATCATTACTTGAACAAACACAACTTTGGCACAAAGGTTAGGCAAACACGACCACATAGACATAAAACTCAATGAAAAGTCAACTGTTTAATTAATATATTTAATAATTATTTTCACAAGCATTCCAAAAACAGACATCTGTAAGAATCGTATAGTTACGAACATTTATAATCGTCAGTCACATTTTCACCTTAAAACTTGTCTTTAATTAAAATCTTAAAATAAAAGATCGACAAAAAATTTAAGTTAAAAAAGGTTTTGGAGATTGTGATGATGATGAAGACGTTGATGATGCTGGCGATGGCTACTACAATGACGACGACGACGCCGACGCCGATGATGATGATGATGATGATGATGATGATGATGATGATGATGATGATGATGATGATGATGGTGGTGACGACGACGAGGATGTAAACAAAATAAATGTCGGTATAAAACTAGATTGAAGGTTTATCATTTTTAGTTGTGTGACAAGGTGTAATCCGTGTCCTAGACGCTCAGTCAATGTTGCTTCACCACTCCACAGAGCTGCTGAAAGCGCTTGTTCCGCAAGACAGACAAGGAATGAATGTAGCTATAGTCACTGAACCACGTCACACGCCGTCCTTAAGATAAGGAGGTAGGGTCAAGATTGACGTGGTAAAGGGAGAGTGGGTGAATGTAACAGCTAAACTGGTACTGGTGGAATGTCCACTTCAAAGCAAAAGGTGACGTCAATGACGGTGTTGGTACTGCACAACAGGTGCTCCAGAGCCGCTGACGGAGTGACGCGCTGTCTGGGGTCAACGGCCAACATCTTGTTAAGGAGTTCCGCCAATCTAGACTTATACCACTTGTCCCGGTATAGTTCCAGTCTGACGGTGCACTGATCCCCCTGGTCAGGCACCACTGAGGGTCCCTCTTGTTGAACAAAGCCCCCCAGACTGCGGGCTTGGTAAAACCTGTTCTCTTTTGTCGCCAACCCCGTCTCCCGCGTGAAAGAGTCCGTACTCTTTAACTGCCAGCAGTGTTGGACGGTGCGGTGGAAGAAGTAATTGGTCCTGGGGGCGATGTCCAGCAGATCCTCTGGCGGCTGCTCCAGCAGGTCACGGACGTATCTCATCATGTCGTAGTCGTGGCTGCCGGGAAACAAGGGCCAGCCGTGGTACAGCTCCGCCATGACGCAGCCTAACGACCACATGTCCATGGCCGTGGAGTGTTGAAGGCCCAGCATCACCTCAGGCGCGCGGTAGAAGCGTGTCTGGATGTTGGTGGAGGGCGTCAGTTCTCTCTCCAGCGGCTCGTGGCGGGCGCAGTTGAAGTCTATGACCTTCACACGGTAAGGGAAGCTCAATGTTGGTGCCACGAGCGCGATGTTCTCGGGCTTGATGTCGGTGTGGATTATGCGCAGCTCTTTTAGCTTGCACAGCGCCCTCAGTACTTGACACAGGATTGGCCGGAGCTGTGGTATAGACAGAGGCTGCAAGGCCCGAGCCTCCATCACTGCCTGTAGGTCCGGGCCCAGCAGCTCCATCACCACACACGTGTGACCATCGGCCTCGAAAGTCTCGTAAAATCTGACAATGGTGGCTTCATTGGGGTCTAGCAGTCTGAGGAACGTGATCTCCATCTGCCAATCCTTTTCTTGGTCCATAAGCTTGATGGCCAAACGGTCCCCTGTGTCTTGTCTTGTGCACTTCCAAACCTATCGTCATTGTAAAGAATTGTTAGTTGTGTGTTAAGCCAGCATAACTTGCTTGTTAGTGTGATGAAAATCAAACTGTACATTGTAAAGTTAAGCAAGCTGCGTTATATCAGACACACACACATGCACACTAACATGCAAACACAAGCTATAATGCACGCACACTCACATACAGAAAAAGAAGCTAAATTATGCAAAAGGTGGCGATGGTTCTGCCTACTTCTGCTGACGACGACGAGGACCTTTGATAATGATATGATGACGAGGATGATCCTATGTGGACGATGTTGTTGATGATGATGATAATGGTGATGCTATGATGATGGTGATGATAATAATGGTGATGTTATCATGATGATGATGATGATGATGATGATGATGATGATGATGATGATGATGATGATGAAACACACCTTGCCAAAGGCGCCCTCACCCAGAAGGCTGTCAATGCGGTAGCTGACGCGTTGGGATGAGGTCAGCAAGGTGGAGGGCGTAATACGGGCCCTGACGCGAGCCATGAGCCAGTGAACGAACGGTAGAGGAGTTGTAAACTGCTACAGAATGCTCAGTGCGGTAACCGCAGTCACCTCTTACTACTGGCTGCTCCTCAACACTTCTTTCCTAGCGACAACTATGATCGAATAGTACTTAATTAGTATTATATTTCCTTAAAAATTAATTTTGTATCTCCATTCCCGATTCCTTTATTTTGACCAGTGAGTAGTGTTCAACCGTTTTCGTTAAAGCTTTTCAGTGGTAATTTCATTTTCCTGTCAGTTGTTATAAACATGTTGTGGGTGTACGTGCGCGCGTGTGAATATGCGAGCAGGCATTTCATCATATCTAATTTCCTTGTAGGTAGATGTGACCTTTTACACAGCATAATCATCCTCATTATCCGGCGCACTGGATAAAATGGCCATCAAGTGTATGAAGTTTTCTAAAGCTGCGCAAAGGGAGCTCAATGTTGGAATCTCACGACAGCCTTTGTACGATTGTATCGTTCATGATCCCTACACCTACATCGTGATGGAGCTTCTTGGCTCGAACCCCCTCTCACGATGATACAGGACGAACTAGGGTTCAAGCCCCTTCACAACCACCACATCCGCCTCATTCTGTGCCAACTGGTGCGCGACCTCTGCAAGCTTAAGGAACTCCGCATCATCCAAGCTGACACCAAACCAAGGTCATAGACTTCAGCCTGTTCCTGACGGATTCTCCTGTACCCTGCCGCCCAAAGAAATTGGAAGTCTGGAGAATTGCGCCCCCGAGGTGAGGCTGGAACTGCCGTACGACGCCGCCATGGACATGTGTGGTCGTTGAGCTGTGTGGTGGGGGAACTGTACCTGGGCTGCCCCTTGTTCTCCGGCGACTTTCACTACGACTACGATATGACGTTGTACATCTGCCAAACACTATACCTGCCTTCCTACCACATGCTGTAACAGGCCCAAAACGGCCAAGATGGTTCGTGCGCGACTACAAGGACAATTTTCGCTGGAAGCTCAAGGCGAATAGTATTGGAGAACTGGTGACAGAGATTACCCTGGAAGACGACAGGGAGACATTTAAGGAAACCCGGTGTGGCGGAATGGGAGGCGACTGGTTCAGGCTTGGGAGTGATTGTATACCTTCCATTCATTGAATAGTCTAGCCTTGGGTGGCTCCTGCTGTGTAGAATCCTTTGGTGTGGCCATTGGGTTATTCAGGACAAGACGAAACGGCTGTTTCCCCTCCCCCTTCTCCCATGCCTGACCACTCGTCTTCTGCTTTTGGTGGTGAGCAGGATCAGCACGCTTCTCCGCCTTTCAGGGCAACAAATTGTATGCCTCTCTTATGAGGGATACATGAAAACAGCTCGGGTTGGGCCGTGTTCTCAAGGTGGTGGCCGAGAGGCGGGAGTCAAATACTCCGCTCGGCTACACCAGCAGCAAAAGACAAGTTAATCTTCGTGCAGGAAGGCATCATTCTAAATACATAGATCAGGAGTACTTCAGGTTGGAGCGGTTGAAAACTACATTCGCCAATCTCCTGCAAATGAGGTTGAATGTAGACCCCGATACTTGCCTGACGCCATCAGCTCCGGAACATTCCTTTAGCAGCACGGAGACCACAAATCTGGAACTAGAACGCAGAAGTCCCATCTTCGTCAACATCCCCCCCCCCCACCCTCCGTTACTCCCCTTACCCTCCCGCTGCCCCCACACACCTTCCTCTCACCACCCCCATCCCATGTTTAATTGATTCTCTCTTTAATGCCAGGGGTTTTTCTGTAGATGCACTGTGGTGCTCCCTCCCCCCACCAGTTGCTTATACAACATCTACATGCATTAGGCCCGGGATGTTGACGTCAGAACTACTCAACAAACCTTACACTTTATTTTGGTTACTATTACCATTTCTTGTTTCCTCTGATTAAAATGCATTTGCAAGCCCATTGAAACGGGGAACTTGACAATACCAACCCACATCTACCAACGTCTACATATTTTTGTGGTGCTTTTTTTATTCTTCCTTTCATTATGAATTTTGGTTTTGGTGCGTAAGAATTGCGCTTTTGATCGATTTTTTATTATAAAAAAGCGCAATATAAATATCCTTATTATTTAAATATAACAAATGATAAGAACTTTGTAATCTCGACCTCATTTGTTAAGGAGTCGCGCTATACATTGGTTTTCATTTTAATATTAGAATGTTTAGTTCATCATACAACCTGCTAAAAGAACGACAAAGAACTTTTATCTGTAAACTGACTTTTTGTTCCCTTTGTTTTTAAACTCAGCGAATCTTTTAGAAACTTGCCACTTAGCACCTCTAAAGATTTGCGATGTAAACGATTTTTACACGAATGAAGCTCTATAATATGAAGTTCTATAATAGTTTAAGAACGAACTTTTACTGCATCAATAACTTCTTTCAACAGTCTTACTGTTGCTGTAAAGACGGTTTTGAGGTGACCTAAATAGTCTTTAAACATTATGAGGTGACCTAAATAGTCTTTAAACATTATGAGGTGACCTAAATAGTCTAAACATTATGAGGTGACCTAAATAGTCTAAAATTATGAGGTGACCTAAATAGTCTAAAATTATGAAGTGACCTAAATAGTCTAAAATTATGAGGTGACCTAAATAGTCTGTAAACATTATGAGGTGACCTAAATAGTCTGTAAACATTATGAGGTCAAAACGTAGCGCTTGGACTGACACCAGGACCATTTATTTTCATTATTTATTTATTTATTTGTTTTTATATAGCACTTTTTCAGCTCAAGAGGTGCTCTGTGGGCTGGACGATACAGGATCTCACTCACGCTGCCTGGGCACATTGCCTGAAGCCCAAACAACGAAGCACAATCCGGCATCCGTGTACCAGCAAACAGCCACTGTGTTCAGGTCATACAAAGCAAAATCCAGCAGTAAAGAGCTGATATTAATATTGTATGATGATGACGATATCATAATAACAGGTAGTCTTGTAGAGTGCATGATTCCACAAAACAAGTTCAGCCTCATTGTGCAAACAAAACTAGAAGGGTAAAGCCCATATGAAAATGTGTGCCCACAAAAAACCCTAAATGAAACGGTGTCATTAAAAGGCAAAGTAATACCCACTTTGATCTCGCTTTTCTCTGTGCCATTCCACTGTATGATGGCCTATTTCTTTGTCTGTTTTTACAAGGCTGAAAATGACTATGACCTTCAAGACCGACGCAAAAAACACAACATTATGAAAGATCAATCTATCATCTCTAACTAGAACAAGGTTGAACTTTATATATCTCATAGTTTAGGGACAAGGTCACTTCAAAGTACCTATACTAACCGACTTTGAACAGCTCCAGTGATCTTGACCTTGGATAGAGATTGATCAAATTTCATAGTATGTGTGTCACATTGATATCCCTCATGCATAAAGTTCAATATTAATAACCTATTTTTTAAAAGTGAAATGTTAAAAATGTAGATTTTTTTGACCGAGATCTGTTGACTATGTGACCTTGAAGCGAAGCAATTCATTCACTGATCATTTACGAGGTCTTATGGGTAAACACCATCTTACCAAGTGTGGTTGTGAGTTGAAATAGGTTCCGAGTACTTAAGACTCTTAAACACGTGTGAACATGTCAGTAACTTGTCATTTAATGAACACTTGGTTTTGTTTGGATGTGAAAAAAATTGCAAAACAGACGCAATATTTGATTTCATTTTGTTACTTGCAAAATCATATATATATACATGTAAAATGAAAAAAGAAATACCATCCCTGGATAATATAATAATATCAACATGCTGAAGAACTGGTATGAAATAGAAAAAATTAATGCTAATATCAAAATGAAATGCAATAGATTTAATGATCAGTGGCTAATGTGTAAAAAAGTGATTTTATAAGTGTACACCTTTATTTATTTATTTTTTTTAATTTATTATTATTGTTGTTATTGTTGTTTGAAAAATGCTTGGTGTGTTTCTGTGTGTGCTGTCAGTATGTAAATTTATTGAAATAAACAAAAAAATATTCAAAAAAAAGTTCCGAGTACTTTTGTCAGTTTTGCACAGACAGACGGCGGACAGACTGCGTCAACTGACTTTTTTTTCAATGTCATTTTTCGACTATTCATTACTCATCATGCACAGATTTGCAAAAATCCGTTGTTGGTTTTTTTGGGAGGTGGAGGGTGGGAGCGGGGTGGGTAAGTACATCGACTCACCTTGTTACGAGTCAAAAAAATGTGGTTGCTCGAATGGGAATCATGTCTCCCCAAAACCAGTTTATTGGGCATTGTGTGAAAAACTAAATTCTTGTGAAATAAAAAGAAAGGTGTATTAGAAGAATTGGTACTGTTCAACCATGTTTACATGTGTTATGTTATACAATGTAACAAAGTAACCAAAACAACTACAGGTAACGAGAACACAAATAAACATCCACACAAACATCAAGTCATCACATTTATGACCCCAACAAAAGGTGTAAAGGCAAGTTGCCATTACAAGACCAAAAGGAAATCAAATTTTAGACAGCATCTGATAACATGGAAGGGAGGGAGAAATTTTAGACAGCATCTGATAACATGGAAGGGAGGGAGAAATTTTAGACAGCATCTGATAACATGGGAGGGAGAAATTTTAGTCATCAGCATCTGATAACATGGAAGGGAGGGAGAAATTTTAGTCATCAGCATCTGATAACATGGAAGGGAGGGAGAAATTTTAGACAGCATCTGATAACATGGAAGGGAGGGAGAAATTTTAGACAGCATCTAATAACATGGAAGGTGGGAGAAATTTTAGACAGCATCTGATAACATGGAAGGGAGGGAGAAATTTTAGACAGCATCTGATAACATGGAAGGGAGGGAGAAATTTTAGACAGCATCTGATAACATGGAAGGTGGGAGAAATTTTAGACAGCATCTGATAACATGGAAGGGAGGGAGAAATTTTAGCTACGAGTGGTGCATAATATGACGCCATGTTGGAAAAGGAAATGAATATAGAGAATCTGAATGCTTGTAGACGCACCCCGTTTGGGAATCGCCAGCAGTTTGAGAATTTTTTGTTCTTTCTCAAGGATTTTCATTTTTAGTGGAAAGCGCATTTTTTTTCAGCGGATTTGGACCCCTGTAGCATGCCTCAAAGAATCAAGTTCACTATCAATAACTTGGGGAAATTGTAAAGTTTGTGAACAATTTAAATTTTTTTCACTAACATTTTGCTTATCCAATGACCATCTATATACACCATCCTATCAAGTTTGGTTGCGATACATAAAATAGGTTCAGCGTACTCATTTTTGGACTATTTAGGACTTATATTGCACAGATTTGCCAACATGGAAGAAGGGATGAAGGGATGTGGGTGTGTGTATGGGAGTTGGGGGTGGGGGAGAGGGTGTGAGAGAGTTTTGGAGTGAATATATAGACTGACATTGCCAGGCAACCCCCCAATAAAGAAACAAAAAAAAGTTTAGAAAACACGACACCCATGCAGAGGACTGGAGAGGAAGAAAGAGCCAAACACACATGTAGAACAAAATAAACAACAGAGAAAACGTCGAGTTACTGTCCCAATCATTTATTTCAACATTCACTCCATGATGTGTTTAGGCAACCAGGGCAGAAGCTGTGCTGGACTCGCTGAAACACAAACCACATAATGGGACTGTAGTCAACATGTGGGCCAAGGGAGGTAATCTGATACAAACTATAATCACAGAACTAGTTTTTGTCTGCAGTTCTTTTGTGTGCTGTTTTTATAAATTACATTTCTTGTTTTGAGCATCAACAAATAGAAAATAAACAAAGCCAATAATATTACAACCCACTCCCCCCCCCTCCCTCTCCCTAATTTGATTATCAAAAGTCATCAGCATTTGGAGTATCTTCCAAAACCAAGTTTTACACACTGAAGTAGCAGGATTTCTCAAATTAATCACAACATACAATTCTCGACCCCCCCCCCCCCCCCCCCCCCCTCTAGTAATTTAGGGCGTTAATCTTTTACCGTCAAGGTGATGTGCCTTTGTGTGTGTGTGCAGAGGATGGGAGAGGGGTTTGGGAAGAAGGAAAATTAAGCAGTTTCCACAAGGTAGATTAGATAGGGAAAGGGTATTGACTATAGATTAGATAGGAACAGGGTATTGACTATAGATTAGATAGGAACAGGGTATTGACTATAGATTAGATAGGAACAGGGTATTGACTATAGATTAGATAGGAAAATGGTACTGACTATAGATTAGATAGGAACAGGGTATTGACTATAGATTAGATAGGAACAGGGTATTGACTATAGATTAGATAGGGAATGGGTACTGACTATAGATTAGATAGGAACAGGGTATTGACTATAGATTAGATAGGAAAAGGGTACTGACTATAGATTAGATAGGAACAGGGTACTGACTATAGATTAGATAGGAACAGGGTACTGACTATAGATTAGATAGGAAAAGGGTACTGACTATTTCCAGTTGGGGGGCAGCTGCTTCTTGGTCTTGTAGTAGCGGGCCAGACGGTGGATTCTGCTCTCCACAAGAATCAGACGGAACTTGGCGTCCTTGTCCTGAAACAAACATCACACAGTGTCACTAGCAGTACCATGGTTGAACTATATGACACGCATAACTACTATTGGGGGGATATTATTGTTAACAAAAATGACTACTTCATGACAAGGTGTTAGTGAACAAGCTATGCAGACCACATTCCTACAGTTAAATATTTTAGGCAAAGAACTCTATCCAAAAGTAAGGTTTCTTCCCAATGCAGCGAGCGTTGTGGCCGAGTGGTCTAAGGCGGGGCCTAACTTGCTTTGTCCACTGGCTAGAAACCAATGGCGCCTGACAGGTGTGGGATCGATCCTGTCTCTGGGCATTATGTGGCCCAGAATTTCCTGATAAAAAGGGACAATAGAGTGTCAAAAATTTAAAAAAATCATTTCTGCTGCCATCCAGCCAAGGTGTAGAATTTTGAAGAGGTTTTCCTAAGAATATACCAAAAACCTGTATACATAGAAAATGCTTAATTTGCTAAATAATGCCATAGAAAGCCCTAGTGACCATATGGCAGAAAGCATCTGACAGCCCCAAGCTGACCCAACAGACCCCTTATGCAAATGAGGAGTCTTGGGGAGAGTTTCCAAGAAAAAAGGTAGGTGACTGGCCACGCAAAGAAGATAGTAGAGTGCTAGAACAGACTAAGAATGAGAAAGAACAAATGAGAATGACAGAAACTGGAAATTTAAAGCACTAAATGTCCACTAAGTGGGGATACTATTTATAAAGAAAACCTCGGCACAGCAACTTTTTGGAAATGTAGACAGATGCCATAGCTGCGTTCTCTGCTGGTGTCTCAGAAGGTGCTGGAACAATGCTACTGCGCCTTCATAGAATCAGTACTTACTTTTTCTTTTGTATGTTGGTACCTGACGTTGAATGTTAAAAGTAAAACTTTCTTGAATGGCATCAGTCTTTAGTAAGATTGTGAAAACTTTCTTGAATGGCATCAATCTGTAGTAAGATAGACAGGAAGCAAGTACCCCCCCCCCCCCCCTAGCTGTTCCAGAGGAGGACACTCAGCAAGGCCATCAACATAAAGGATGACCCTTCCCATCCACTGTCACATTTGTTCCAACTTCTGACGTCAGGTATGCGTCTGAAAAATGTCAGAACTGGCAGAGCCCGCTACAAGTCCACCTTTTAGCCCACAGGCGTTGATGGCTTTGCTGGGAGTGTTCAGTGTGGGCCTATGGTGTATATGTGTGCCTTTCACACCTTTCTATCCTCTTTTAGGAGTAAAAAGGACAACTAAAAGTCTGTTTATGCCGTAGAAAAGTGTACCCAAACGGTGTTCGGGTTATCTTGCGGCCATGGCGAACTTGTAGGCCTATTCAGCGAAATGAGTGCTGAACGCAGTAGTACACTAGTAGGCCTATAATTTGCCGGCATGCACTGCGAATTTGATGATTTCCCAACTTTGAAGCACCAAAACAGCTAACATTACATGGGATAGGTCTGAAGAAAATTGGGCTTGGAGTATAACACATGAAGGGGTTACCTGTCAAAAATCAGCTTTCTGGTATCAATATTGGCTTCACTTTGAGACTCCAAAGTTGTCAATTTCTTAAATTCCAAAAAGTTGCCAAAAAAACACCCACAATCGCCATTTTCAAACATTAATAACTTTTTACCTATTTGTCTTATGGGGAAAAAAACTATACCACTGTGTTCAGAACAAAAAGATCTATGTAAATACTTTAGTGTCCAAACTGAGTTAAAGAAAATCAAAAATCACTTTTGAGTACCTAATAGGAAGGCGTTTTTTCCCCCCTAAACTTTTCCATGTTGGGTGCGTTTATTTTGGCATTTTCCTTTTTTTTCCCCAGACGTATCCGCCCAAAAAGTTCAGGGTCTGTCAGGACACCGTAAATATAAAAAAAATGTGGGGGTGGGGTGGGGAGAATGGAAGGACCTTATCTAGTTTTATGGTGATATAGGGTTCAGGACCTTATCTAGTTTTATGGTGTGATATAGGGTTCAGGACCTTATCTAGTTTTATGGTGTGATATAGGGTTCAGGACCTTATCTAGTTTTATGGTGTGATATAGGGTTCTTATAATCACCTTTGACCATTGATTCTTGTTTTATGGTGTGATATAGGGTTCTTATAATCACCTTTGACCATTGATTCTTGTTTTGTTGGCTTAGTTTTCAGCCTTTCTGTCTTGATTGTAAAGTATTGTATAGAGTGAGGAGATTTGATGTGTGTTTCAAATGCGATTTTTATTGTGTTTACTGGAATAGTGAACGTTGTTTCTCGTTACAAATCAGTATTATAACCCTGTCACATATGTTCTGTAATGCCCTTTGATAACCCCTGTCACATATGTTCTGTAATGCCCTTTGATAACAAGTCATGCGATTGCTTGGAAATATGAACGCGGATTGTCATGAATTCTTAACATCTTGAACCCGAAAGACCGATATATCGGTCTAGCCCTTAAACAGCTGTGCCCCGAAAGACCGATAAATCGGTCTCGTAACCTTACCGTTAATCTTGCGGTCCGTACACAGCTTACTGTTCTTTCTAGTACTTGCTGTGTGGAATAGGGTTATTGAGGGTTATTGGGAATAAGGTAAAGCAAAATGTCAGCGCTCTAGTGCATCACAGTGCGTGTTTTTGTGACGGTTTTTTCTCAATTTTGCGTCATGAAACGAAGGTCTACAAATCAAGGAAGCGTCGCTAAGCGACTGTACACAACTCAGGAAGTAATCGATCAATTGTGGGATGATAATGAAGATGAAGAGATGGCATTTAAGTACTTTGGGTTGTCTAACACTTTGGTTATGTTTTCGTTGTTTTACTAAAAGCATGCTAAAAATGCCATTTTTCTCCGGGGAGCCCAGGGGATGGGGCTCAGAATTGGTGGGGCATCCAGGGTTCAAGGGGTTAATGTACATGAATTTACAATGTGATTGTGTTTTCTTGACGTACATGAATGTAAAATGTGATTACTGTGTATTCTTGACGTATAAGAATTTAAAATGTGAATATTGTGAATTCTTAATGCATATGTATGTAAAATGTGATCTTGCGCTTGCTGAAATTCCCTTTGGATTAATAAAGATGTGTTGCATTGTATTGTCTATTTCATAGCTATGTCCCTGAAGCTACAACAGTGCTGTAACAAAACAAATCAATAACCACGCCAAATCTTAGTCTTCAGTGTAAGCAATGTTGTTTTGTGCACATTGAAAGCAAGCATTGACCTTCCTGTTGCGCTCCAAGTGCTTGCGGATGTTGACGGCCTTCTTGATGAGGCAGTACAGGTCCTCGGGGATGTCAGGGGCCAGGCCTTTGCCTTTCAGGATACGCAGGATCTTGTTGCCCGTCACAAAGCGCACTTGAGCTACGCCGTGGGAGTCACGCAGGATGACACCTGTCCACACACAAGTTGACACAACACACCAATATTATATGACACGTGGTTATTCATCCTTAACGCTTACTCAAAAGGATGTTAAGCCGAGTTTTACTTAAACAATCTAGGCTACATCTCACTCACTCCCTCTGCAAGCAGACGACAACCAGGAAACAAACAACTGGAAAACTTTATCCCACTTTGTTGTACACAATTTCCATGACTTCATTAGAATGTCCATGATTTCATTAGACTTTCGATGCCCTATGAACCTCGATTACTGAAAACCAATGTGGACAGTGGTTGTTGACACAAATCTTCCTGCTCTAGTTTAATTTATATTACTCTTTTTTTCAACAATATTCCTGCCTTTCACTTGGATCTGTTTATTTATTTAATGTTTTTGCTGTAATTTTGGTATGTGTGTGAATGGTAACATTCAATCTTAAACAACAAGAATTGCATTTAACCAACACAAAAAAACAAGGCCAGACAAACATATAAAGAGAGAAAGAGATGGAAAATGGGAGAAAAAAAGGGAGAATAGGACAGTGGGAAGCCCCCCTCTGCGAAGAAGAAAATTGCAATTTCCTAGCCATTTAGGTGACCTCTCCTGGAAGGTGGCATCAACTTTAGTAAAATATTTCTTTTTAATTAAATCTGATTTGGAAAACAAAAATAACAATATTTTTAACATTCTAAAACAACTGCAGTGAAAGTGAGAAAAAGAAAAGAATATAAAAACAAAACCACATTTTCTTCTTTTTCAGTAATATTCTCAGTACACAATGCATGTTAAAATGGATTTAAAGTGATAGTTATTTCTTGAAAGAAAAAAAACTGTTAAGGATTACTGTGGTGCTCTCACCTGTAAGATTACAAACCAACTGTACTGTCTGCAGAAGAATAATATGCATTAATATAAACAAACTGTCACGATTTTCTTCTCCTGCCCTTTGCAAACGTTTATCTCCACTTCTTCTATCCATTTAAAATTCTACTTGTTCCTCACTAAGCTGTCTATTTCACCCACACGAGATTTTTCGCTAGCTTTTAGCCGCACAAACATGGTTGTGATTGTATAAGTTAAAATGTGTGTTAGATTCGGAAGACAAACGGCCGACCGAAAGAGCAATAAGGTTAGCTTTAGCTGACCGGTTTCCGGTTATTCATTGCGACCATACGTAGGCCTTCCAACACAAAGTGGAGATTGAACAAAATGAGAATTAACAGTGTTGCGATGACAATCGTCCGATAAGAAATAACCCATGTATCCCTCATCTGAGGAGTGATGGCTGGCTCGCGGCGATTTCAGACTTCACTCCCCTCACAATAATTTCTCAACGGATTTACACTGATCTCAGAAATGATCAGTGATCGTTCTAGGGATTTGCAAAACCGGTACGACGTCACAGTAAACAAACCCACTCGAACGCAAACCGGTAGGCCAGTCACGGAAACTGGTATGACCCATAGCAAAGCTTAATAATGCGTCACTATTTTTGCCACAGAAAGTCTGACGACGAATGCAGTGATTAATTTATTGCTCACCGTAAAGCCTACTAACTATAACTGAAACGATGTTTGCCCAAAAAAAAAGTGAAAACAGATATTTTTGCTTCTTCATTATTACTAGCCTATCTGCCACTGTCGCAATACATACTGACGAGCACGATAAAAGAATACATCGATAAGTGCGCGAGTTTAATTTATCCGTATTCATGATAGTCTTGCACCGCCACTGTTATATCATTCGATTACCTCAAAGAATATGGCAAGGCTACTGAACGCATTCGCAGGCCTCTCGTCTACACTCCCTAAACACATCAACAGCGTGGCTGGCTGGCTGGCTCTCTCTCTCTCTCTCTTCATTTCTCTTGTTTTTCTTTCTCTTTTCCTTTATTTTTGAAACCAGTTAAACAAAATAAAAACCGGTAGGCTCTACCGGCTACTGATTTTTCAACCGGCATTTTTATTCTCAAACAGGTAATTTCCGGTTAAATCCATCCCTGATGATGCCTGGCATGTTTAAAAAAACGGATTTCAGGTTTTAACCGGAGAAATCTCATCCCTGATTGTTGCAGTGCCACACAGTGATTCTCCCCTGCTTTGCGTTTCACTTTCACAGCCGCCACACTATCACCCCCATCAACCCATTTTCAAGGGACGCAACTCTTGTAGAAGACAACGCAAAATGATGGGAGCTTTCCATCTTGGTATGGTCTGTGGCCATGCTAAGCTTAGAAACTTGGCTTCTATCTTTGGAAATCGGCCAACCCAAGGGCAGTTCCTCAGCCTGGACATGGCTGCATCCCTATGTACACCATACTATTCACAGGATTCATACACAGTAATCAATCTAGATTTCCATGACTTTCCTTACCCAAATTACATTTTTTGAGGAGGTGGCAGGCATGCCTACCCTCAATTTGAAATTTCCCTATTAGCTTTTTCAAATTTCAGTATTACTATTACGATTTCCGTATTTACATTTACTACCTATTGTTTTTGCACTCATCCTTTTTGATATTATGCGAAGAATCCAGTGATAGATTGATTTGCTGCCACAATTTTATTTTTCTTCTCCAATGCCTCGTAATTCTTGATATGCTGTGGACCTTCCGCGTGCCGCTTGATGTCATTCATATCACCGGCGGAGATGCCAAACTGGTTGGCATAAATCATACTTTTGAGTCAGTGCTGCCGTGAATAACGAAAGGACACTTTTCCGAATACGAGGCAAGAAACGTCTGCTCCTTGCTTAGCCATTCGTTTGAACTCCATATTTTGAATTCTGTCTCACGAGCACCGATCTTTACTGCGACTGTGCAAAAACTGGTTCGGCAAACTTCAGTGCCTCTACCGGAAACTTCGATGCCATGTGTCTCTACTGCGACATTAAACCGCGTTCGGCCGTCTTTGGAAAAAGGTCACGAGGTGCATTACCACAGGCCAACGAGTTCGATATTTTTTCCAAATGTTTTTTTACGTATTTCCGGACCGTGAAACAAGTATCCGTATTTTCCATAGCGCTTGCAGATTTTTTTTAATTTCCTGAAAAAATACAGAAATTTCGTACGGGTATGCATGCCTGAGGTGGGGCCATTCAACACGCACCTACACACACACACACAAATTCTACAAATATCTCGAGATAATTCATTTTTTATTTTTAGAATTATATGTTTATCTTATCTTTAGTTTGTTTTATTATGTCATCCATATTCTTAAGAATTTACAAAAGCAAATGTGTTCCTTGTCCCTTTATCTCCTTTGCTGATTTTCTCACGCTAGCTTGGTCATGAAGTCCCGCCAACAAACATTTGAGAAATAAATGTAAGAAATAAATTTTCTCCACTTCATTCATTTTTAATAATAATTTATTTTTTATAGCGCAAAACCAAACTGAAATCTTACTCTAAACGCTCGCACGCATCTATATTAACATTTTTGTGGCTTTCCAAGACATCTTTGGAATTTTCATGTATTTTTATGCTTGGATGATGCCTGTGGCAGGGAATGTGAGATAAGTCTAGCCACAGGAAAGAGATTATCAAAATGTATTTCTGAATGTATGAAGCTTTTAACTTTGCACTCACGATCATATGAGGACAGGGAAAGATGGAGTGCGCTGGTTCAACGAACATCTGTGGTGCCCCTACGACCTCCGAGTTCCGGGATAGGATATTCACGATCAAATCTGTGATTGCCAGGCCCAGCCGCAACAGGAAGCAAGGCAGTTTCAAACATGGCTACCCCCAATTTCAGTATTACATTCTATTTATTTATTTAATTTTTTTTTTTTTTAAAAGTCAAATTTTAAGACAAATTTCAGGAGAAACGCTTCCTGTCTTGTTTGAGAACTTCTCTGCATAAATCTCTTGGTAGCACTGCATGTGAACTTTCATGCAAGACTGATTGCTAGATTCGCCATCTTTTTCTTCTACGCGATCATGAAAAGATGCATGCACACTTAACTTTTTAGCCTTACATATGACTTAGCCATAGTGAAATCCACAGTTACACTTAAAGGCACTTGTTTTGATCTCTAGAACACCGCTTCTTTCACAATTTGATTTTACGCTACATGAAAAATAATATTTTCCACACCAGCTTCTAGTTTTTCTGAATTTCTGGACAAAAAGGAAATTTTGTAAAAATTGGCATGCATGCAGTTTTGTGTTTGCCTTAGTGTTGACTGCAATAAACAAGCATGTGTGGACTTTTAAAATGTGTGAAATACGCAGAAAACACGAGTTATTCATACACTAAATGGCTGCTATTCCTGTAAGGGAATAATAAAATGTGTTCATTGAACTAAATAAAACCAATCCCAGATAAAGCACAACATTGATACAGCAGTGCAACATAATGCCAAACAGATACATACAGCCAGACACAGCAGTGTTCCCTCCACACACAAAAATGAGAGTCCTTGGGACTCCCAGGTATAACATTTTAAGAGTCCTTGTGCAAATTTTGAGAGTCCCCAAATCGGTGGATGAACGGGTTTTGGGCCCAGTCAACCAAGTCAGAAGTGACATGATCGTGTATGAAAGAATCAAAGAATGGATTAACGAAGATTTTTTTTGTTCAGTGAATGTATTGCTTGGAGGAAGTTTACAATGCGCGCGCATGCGATTTTTTAAGGACGACAACTCCCACACAATCTTTAATCGTCTGCAATGGCAGTCTCAGTTGGGTTCTGATTCTGATTATGCCGTGAATTAGTTCGCCACTCGTTGGTCGTATTTATGACATCAGCGATTCCAAAAAAATGTGTGCGTCCACAGGACGCACATATGCAAATTTTCCTGCGTCCTTTCTCATATTTTGTGCGTAATTGACGCACTACTGTGCGTAATCGGGAACACTGCACAGTGGTGAGATACGGATGGAATGATAAAAAACATTATATTTGAAGTATGGTGCCACAATGTCCTATGTAACAACAGGCACTGAACTCACCTATCTGCGATGGCTTCAGCCCTTTCTTGGCCAGCTTGAAGATCTGATCAGAGACATCCTCAGATGTCAATTTCAGCCACTAAAAAATCAAGAACAAACAAAGATAAAATACATCATCAAGTCTTGTCTTGCCGTATATGCCCACAATTAATCGTGTTGATTATTATGGCACTTTTTACCAAGGTCAGGGTGGAGAACAACTGAATCAAGAAATCTCTGAAATCCGGCCGGGGCCCAGGGGCCAAGCCCCGGTATTCGCCCCCTGTAAGAAAATTAATTTATAATGCTATTTTGAAAGTAATTTAGGGGGTACATGGTCGTTTCGCCGGAAATCACGTTCGCCGAATCCGGTGAATCGACCAATCAGATTTTCAGGCGAAACGTCCAAGTGGCTGCTCCTACGGGACCGTACGACAAGAAAAAATTCTAGAACGACGGGTAGGGTAAGGCAGTGCCTCGACGGGTAGGGTAAGGCAGTGCTACACATATACCGCTCGAAACGGGTTAGGGTTGGGGCTAGCGGTCCGTCTACAAGTGATTGAATTACATGTCGGTGAATCGACCTATCGGTGAATCGACCATCGGCGAATCGACCAGGCCTTTCCGGCGAATCGACCATCCGGCGAAACGCCTATAAACCATTTAGGGCCTCTCCTGAAAGCAAAAAGCACAAAGTAAACATGAATAGAAACAACAACAACCCAAAAAAAGAATGTTTTATGCACATGTCTTTCAAAAAAGTTAAGAATCTTGATTTGTAGGCCTAACAAAGTTTGAGGTCCACCACTGTTACACACAAACTCCACATTTCCAATTTTACTGGGCACACGTTTGTCTATTTTTTTAGCTGTAAACAGGCAAGAATTTTTATAATTTTAGAGATATTTAGGGGTACGTTAGTAAAAACACTACATCTTAGGTATTAGTGACTAGTGTATAGATTTAAATGAAATAAAATGCAAAATGAACAGAAATAAATCTCTTTTGATTATTTACCTTTTTATACTTCTCTTGTCATGTCTTGTTTTTGATTACTCCATGTGTATACAATAAAAAAGTTTTAAAAAGTCCAAACAAGCCCCCTCCTCTTCTTCACTTTCATGCCAGTCTGAAAGATCGTATGCATGCACACTACTGACACTAATTGTCTAATGTCAGTACCGATCTCTTCCTCTGACTCCAAGTCCATTTCTCTCACTTTAATGTCTGATAAATGGAAGCCTGTAAACTCTTCTTCATCAGTCGAAGAATCCAAATCATCCATTTTAGACACACACACACAAGAAAATTTGAAAAAACAAATCGAAAAAACGAACGCATCACAGAGAAAACTTGTGGAAATGCAGTCGAATGTTTTCACAACAGAATTTAACCGGAAGTCAATTGCCGGAAGTCTCGCAATCTTTCAAACAACGCGAGAATATAACCACATGGTTGATACGGACGCTTTTGGACGTTTTGCCTGTTTAGACCTTCGGCAGCTTTTGGCCGCTATGCCCAGTAAAGGGTAGCCCTTAGCTTCTCACACTCGGAACTCAATATTTTTTTCCTCGGAAATGCAAATGCCTTCCGCGGAAATCCGCGGAGAATTCTCCACCCTGCAAGGTGCATGCTGGGTGTGTTCTTGACCGGCACTCACACGTCTAGGACATGAGTGTCAGGATCTTTAAAGTTCGTTATGATGTAATGCGACACAGACTAGACCTCGGTTTATACTATCACCCGAAGGAGTAGGAAACGGGAGTAAGGTGTCTTTCCCAAGGACACAACACAATGACCCGGCTTGGGCTCGAACCCGGGACCTTCAGATCCGCAACTAAGTAGTGAAATAGGGAATAATTGTAAAAGAAAACGCCTACTAGGAAACAGATCTTTGTTTTATGTGTTATTTGGGAATTGTCAAATAAGATATAAATGCAAAATAATAATAAAGAAAACACTATAACCACTGCCGCACTGGAAGATCTTACCGTGGGAACTGAACGCCTGTATGGCAAAGCCGACTGGGAAATACCCTTTCTGCAAACAAAAATTTAAAAAAATATATATAATTAGTAGCTGAAATTACTGTACTAATTTGATCAACATATTCTCAGCAACGACCCTGAACGAGCCTTACGTTGTTGTACACACACGAATCACACCAAAATATTATTAGCCGGTCGACATTTTAAGAGGGAAAACTTCGGCAGTGGCGTTTCCAAACCCCACTCGACCTTTTCAAAACACTCAACTACGCCATATCGATTTGTGGCAATCAGGAACTAAAATATTTCAGAATTAACTAGAAAATCAATTTGTTAACCACTTAGATTTCTCAAGAAACTACAGCCATGAGTATGGAACTATGCTCAAAATGGCGACACGTGCCAAAACAAGACGTTCGCGGAAAACCCGTAAGATTTACACAAATCCCAATCATTCTCGACCTGAAATCTATGTAAGTGTTTTAATCAAACAAACAGAAACAAAATGTGTACTTCCACGCGATATATGACAATCATTATCAGTAAAATAATAGTGAAATTCTTACCCGGGATTGTGCATGCGACCCATGCTTGCTGTCTGTGTGAAACGTGAAAGACCCCGTATGCAGAAGTGAGCAGGGGAGACAACACAACGGCAATCGGCTGCTTCCTGTGTTTCCCAGGCAGCGCATAGGTAGCAGTTAAGCAGTGTTGTGATAAGGCTTTACGTAAAAGGCGATGACATTATGACGACTTCACTGACAGTTGTGTGGTTATATAATGTAGCATACCACTTTCAACTTCAAATGCATTTGTATTCACTGTACTGTCATACAGATTAACAAGTTCAAAAATCAATAAGATTAATTATAACAATCCTATCGTATCCCGTAACTTTAAAGTCATTGGGGCACCACAGATTATCGTTTAACCTTACATTACATTACACTATTATTGTTTTAGGTCCAGCGGACTCTTCCGAGCCAAATCAGGACCGGACAACCCCTGATCCGCATAAAAGATCTGCTGAAACAACCCTAGTGGTAAAACCGAAAGCTCTCCACCAGCCAGTCACTTTACAATAAAGACATCCCACGCAGGGGACGGCTGAGGCTTCACCCCAACTTATCGAACCCCCGTTTGCAAAAACAAAATAGAATACAAACATCATTATAAATTATCAACAAAACACATACATATAAAATGCCTACATTGCTAAGTAATAACATCGTAGGAAGCCCTAGTGACCACCTGGCAGAAAGCGTCCAATATTCCCAAGCTGATCCAACAGACCTCATACACAAATAAGCTGGAGTCTTGTCCCGGAAGAGTTTTCAAGAAAAAAAGGTAGGAGACTGGTCTAGCGAAGAAGACGATAGTATAGCAGATTGATAGAACAGAGCAGGAATGAGAAAGAGCAAATGAGAAAGACAGCGACAGGGGGAATTTAAAGCACTAAATTTCCAGAAAGTGGGGATACTATTTATACTGAAACCCCCGGCACTCCAACGGGGGTATCGTTTAACCAGCGTGCTCTATCTTTCTATGTCCTCAGCAGACTGAGCTCATGGTTTCACGACTCAGTGTCAAGCCAAGTCCATTCTCGAATTTTGTCTTCCCATCTCTTTTTCTTTCTCCCTCTTTTTCTGCCTCAGTCCTTGCACCGATCCTTGCAGGAAAGTCTTTGCAAGGCTTGATGATCTGGTGACGTGGCAATACCATCCGATTTTCCGTTTCTTCACCTCTGTGACTGAGGATGTCATCGTGTTGTTCAATGGCTTGTGTGATGGTCTGTCGGACTTCGTCGCTGATGGTGTGCTGGGTGTAGGACGTGCATGCCCAGAAGTCTTCTATAGCTCTCATCTCCATGCTTTGTATTCTTCGTTGTAGGCCTAGGCCTAAGTTTGCTGTGAGGGTCCATGTTTCGGAAGATGTAGACGAAAAGGGAACGCAGCAACCATATCTTGAAGTGTAGACTGATGTTGTTGTTGTTGTTGTATCAAATTTTATTCATCAGATTAACATAAGTTGTACTGATAAACTTATGGTAGACTGATGGTCATGTCTTTTCAAATGGGCTTCAACCTTGTCAGGACAGCAGTTGTTTGTGCTATTCTGGAGAGGACTTCCTGTTGGGATCCATTGTCTGATACAATTGCTCCTAAATATTTGAATCTGTGCACCGTGTTAAGGATTTGACATTGGAATTTGAGGTCCGTGTTGATGTCATTGATGTTGTTGTCATCATTTTAGTCTACTCTGCACTTATTTCCATACCAAAGGCTCTGGAGGCGGTGTCAAGCCCCTGTACCAGTTGTTCAAGTTCTTGTTCCTTTCCAGCCAATCCAACGATGTAATCCGCAAATGGAAGGTTGGAGATTGCTTTACCCCCAATGCTGACTGTACCTTCATGATCTGCAAAGACATCTGACTTGATGCGCTCCAGATAGTTGTTGAAGAGTGGTGGAGAGAGTAGACATCCTTGATGCACGCCGATTGTAGTTCTGAACCAGTTCCCGATGGCGCTGTTGTGAAGGACTGCACTGGTAGCCTTGTCATACAGTTTTTGATGACTTGAATAATGTTAAGGCTGATGTTGTACACTTTCATGGTTGTAGCAATTATAACAATAGCAACAACAATAAAACAAGAACAACACTAACTCACACACACATACACACACACACATACATGCACACACAAACACACACCCACCCACAAACACACACCCATACATAAACACACACACACACACACACACACACACACACACACACACACACACACACATTCAAACAAGAATTAATAGAAAAAAAGAGCGAAATAAGGTCAATTCAAACAAACACAAACAAGATTTGTTCTTTTGCATTTTGTCTATATATTTTACAATTTGTTTTTAATTTCAAGTTTTATAACTGACAATAATTATTTATTGCTACAGATAATGCATAGATGGTTTCACTCAATAAATCAATAAATAGCCTTACAAATTATGTACATACATAACTGTAGAAAGGTAGAGTACAATGTGTATGTACATACATAACTGTAGAAAAGTAGACTACAATGTGTATGTACATACCTAACAGTAGAAAAGTAGACTACAATGTGTATGTACATACATAACTGTAGAAAAGTAGACTACAATGTGTATGTACATACATAACTGTAGAAATGTAGACTACAATGTGTATGTACATACATAACTGTAGAAAAGTAGTCTACAATGTGTATGTACATACATAACAGTAGAAAGGTAGAGTACAATGTGTATGTACATACATAACTGTAGAAAAGTAGACTACAATGTGTATGTACATACATAACAGTAGAAAAGTAGACTACAATGTGTATGTACATACATAACTGTAGAAAAGTAGACTACAATGTGTATGTACATACATAACAGTAGAAAAGTAGACTACAATGTGTATGTACATACACAACAGTAGAAAAGTAGAGTACAATGTGTATGTACATACATAACAGTAGAAAAGTAGACTACAATGTGTATGTACATACATAACAGTAGAAAAGTAGACTACAATGTGTATGTACATACATAACAGTAGAAAAGTAGACTACAATGTGTATGTACATACACAACAGTAGAAAAGTAGACTACAATGTGTATGTACATACACAACAGTAGAAAAGTAGACTACAATGTGTATGTAAGGGTGTGAGGGCACGCTGAATGGTTGTGTGGTGGGTGGGTATGAGGGTATATAGGCCTATTTGTGTCTCTGTTTCCGCATGTTTATTTTAAAGCCCGTCTGTGCATGTTTATTTTAAAGCCCGTCTGTGCATGTTTATTTTAAAGCCTGTCTGTGCATGTTTATTTTAAAGCCTGTCTGTGCATGTTTATTTTAAAGCCCGTCTGTACATGTTTATTTTAAAGCCTGTCTGTGCATGTTTATTTTAAAGTTCGTCTGTGCATGTTTATTGTAAAGCCCGTCTGTGCATATTTTGTCTGTGTGCAAGTGCAAGTAAGTGTGGTTTGATGGAGGGCATTGAGAGATCTAGATATAGAAAGGCACTGTGAGAAGAAGACAAATCACTGAGGGAGACAGACAGGAGAAAGACAGAAGTTGAGCGAGAGACTGCATAAGTGAAACTGCAAGTATGTAGGGTTGAAGTACAGTTACCGCTGATCCAATCGAGTTGCAAGCGCGTATGATATAAACTAACGGTAGTGTGTCTTGAGGATCAGTCTCATCAACGCAGTATTCGAAGTGGACGCACACATTGCAAAATGTGTAATGTACAATAAACACGTTTTTGTGTGACTGTGCCTGAACCCATAAATTGTCCTTACTTGCTGGCATACACAAACACATACTATAAAATAATAGCACAATTTTAGATCGAACACCAATATAAATTACATGGAGAGTACTTGCTGATCTAAACTGTCTTTGTTTATGTAGTGTTGACCTGTCCTTGTCACGTTTATGTTCTGTTGACCTGTCCTTGTCATGTTTATGTTAGGTTTTGTTGGCCTGTCCTTGTCATGTTTATGTTGAGTTGGCGTGTCCTTGTCATGTTGGTTGTGTTGACCTGTCCTTGTTTATGTTATGTTGGCCTGTTCTTGTCATGTTTATGTTGTGTTGGCCTGTCCTTGTCATGTTTATGTTATGTTGGCCTGTTCTTGTCATGTTTATGTTGTGTTGACCTGTCCTTGTCATGTTTATGTTGTGTTGGCCTGTCCTTGTCATGTTTATGTTGTGTTGGCTTGTCCTTGTCATGTTTATGTTGGTTGTGTTGACCTGTTCTTGTTTATGTTATGTTGGCCTGTTCTTGTCATGTTTATGTTGTGTTGACCTGTCCTTGTCATATTTACGTTGTGTTGACCTGTCCTTGTCATGTTTATGTTGTGTTGGCTTGTCCTTGTCATGTTTATGTTGGTTGTGTTGACCTGTTCTTGTTTATGTTATGTTGGCCTGTTCTTGTCATGTTTATGTTGTTTTGGCATGTTTTGGTCATGTTTATGTTGTGTTGACCTGTCCTTGTCATATTTACGTTGTGTTGACCTGTCCTTGTCATATTTACGTTGTGTTGACCTGTCCTTGTCATGTTTATGTTGTGTTGACCTGTCCTTGTCATGTTTACGTTGTGTTGACCTGTCCTTGTCATGTTTATGTTGTGTTGACCTGTCCTTGTCATGTTTATGTTGTGCTGACCTGTCCTTGTCATGTTTACGTTGTGTTGACCTGTCCTTGTCATGTTTATGTTGTGTTGACCTGTCCTTTTCATGTTTACGTTGTGCTGACCTGTCCTTGTCATGTTTATGTGGTGTTGACCTGTCCTTGTTTATGTTATGTTGACCTGTTCTTGTCATGTTTATGTTGTGTTGACCTGCCCTTGTCATGTTTATGTTATGTTGTGTTGACCACATGTCAAATTTCATTGCGTAATTAGAAGGACAAAGCCATATGACTCACATGCTCCTTATGGAACTCGCGATATCAACAACAAAAAAAAGCTTACAGCAACAATTTTATTATAAAAAAACCCGATGACCTTAGGATGACCTTGACCTTCAATGACCTTGGACTTGGATGACTTTGACCCTCACGTAACCTCTTATGCCTGTCTGATCAAATAATTCAATGTTTTTACATAATATGGGTTAAATAAACAGCCATTCCACGTACTTTACGATAACCTATTTTGTGTACGTGTTTGCAAAGCCTAAAATGACCTTGACCTTGAAGATCAATGCAAAAACGGAACATACATGAAAGCTCAATCTAGTATAATACAACAAGTTTGAATGTTATATCACACATAGTTTAGGGTCCAGGTCACTTCATAATACCTATACTAACCGACTTTGGACAACTCCAGTAACCTTGACCTTGGAGTGAAGTTGACCAAACGTGTACAGTTTCTCATTGATATGTATCATGCAAACAAGAATCACAAGTTCAATAGTAATAATCTGAAGAAAAAAAAAGATATACATTTGGTAAAAATTGTCATGTTTGACTAACATTTGTTGACCTTGTGACCTTGACCTTGAAGAAAAGTCATTTATTCACTGATCATTTATGAGATCTCATGGGTATACAACATCTTAACAAGTTTGGTTGTAATAGCTGAAATAGGTTCTGATATTTAATCCACTTGCAAGTTTTGCACAGACAGGCGGCGGACAGCGGACGGCGAACATACAGACGGACGAACGGACTGACGGACCTTTCTTTGTTTTAGATGTCATTTTTAGATTATTGTTGTTGTTATCGTTGTTGTTGTGAGCACAATGACTGACATTGTTATGCATGTGATTCAAACATGAGGACAATCAATGATGTAGTATAGATCTGCATTGGGGACTGTTGGGAGAGACTGGTGAAGACTCAACGAACGCCACTCTTCTTTGATCAGTAACTCTAGTATTTTAACCCTGACAGGGAACACAAATAAGAAAGAAATGTAAACATGCGGCCAGTGAACAGCTTGAGTTTTTGCTTTGAGCATGCTGGTTGCCAAGATGAATGCTTTATACAAATGGTATAATAAATGATAATAAGTACATAATAACAAATGACAATTTAGCAATTACACTGCTGCAAGATGCAAGAGATTTGCATATGATAATGAATTACAATTAATGATAAATAATAATAAATTACACTGCCGTTAGATGCAAGCATGACATGTACATATGACAATGGATTACAAATAATAATAAATAATAATAAATTACACGGCCGCTATATGCAAGCATGATCAGATTATGATAATGGATTACAAATTAATAGTAATAAATATAATTGATTGATAATAAATATAACCACACATTACCCTGCTGCTAGAATAATACGTATAATAGGCCTACTAAATGACCATACGTTACACTAAGCAGCTTGATGTAGGTGTGAGATGTAGCAAGGCACGTAACATTACAACAGCACAACATCAAACACACTGCATAGCTCACACTTACGTGCAGCGAGCCCCTAATGATTCCAGGCACCATTAGCCCTTATTGTGAAAAAGATCACTCTTTGTAAACCGTATTTAAATAACGAACGAACTTAGCCAGTCAATTTTTACGTCCCATATTCGCTGTATGTGTCCGAGGACAGAAACTTGTATCCAACAACAATCTTCCAGCATTTGGCTGCAGAGTCCTCAATACGCTGAGGGTGGCAGCCCCCAAAAGAAGAAGAGAAGAAGAAGATAATGCATCGTGTAGGAGACTTAAACTGAACCCTGTGACTAGACTAGAATATGGAGACAACGTTTACGTAAAACACTTGTAATAAAGGTGGCTCGCTTATGGAGATGGGCTGGAGTTTATCCACAGCATGTTGGATAACATCCTTAGTAGTTGCTGTCCTCCGTGGAGTGAGGGAATGATATAGGACAGAGTTATCTCCCCTTCTGTGCTGCCAATGGTTAGATTAGCTACGTAGTGTGCAGTGTGTTTAGTTGCTACACATGTCAGTACACATCTACAAGCGGATAACATACAAATATGTAACATACGTGATAACTGACTGTATAACATACGAGTGTAACATTACAACCGACTACTAAATAACATACAATTATAATAACACATTAAACAAATGAGCAAATGAGTTAGCTTTTCAATCGTTATATAAATAAATAAATAAATAAAACTAAAACCAAACAACAACAAAAACAACAACAGTGATAAATAAATAAAACAATAAATAAATAATTTTCCTAAACCACCCTTTGAGAAAATGTCTACATCATGAAACACTACCTGCTGTAATGATCTTTAGATTATTATAATTGTTTCTGTTTACTTTTAAATATATGTTTTTATAGGGTATGTATTTTAATTTATAATTTCATTTTTTTAAAAGGTAATCAATTAATATAATTGCTTTATTTCTTACAACCACAAAATATAATAATACTCAGGACAAATGTTGATATAGTGTTGAAACAATAAAATACTGTATTGACCACTGTTCATCAAATTCTTAATTTTCCAGTTGTACCTTAATATTTCATAGGGAGAGATTTTAACAAAACACAACAAAAGTTTTTTTGGAGCCAATTAAAACAAAATGTTGCCAACAAATTGTGCATCGATAGATTGATATAAATGTTGTGGGAAAAATTGCACTTAACAGGAGCAACATGTGTGCCTCAATTTGGACAGAAAAATATTACCACTTACGGTTGCACAAATAAATGTGAAAAAAAGAGACAATTCAGATTGGATTATATATAGATTGAAAAATATATAAATGAAACACACACACACACACAAACGCACACTCACGCGCACATACACACACCTACCCAAAATAAAAACAAAATAGGAAAAAACCCAAACAAACAAGTAAATAAATATATAAATAAATAAACAAGTCTAGATGTGACGAAGTTCTTTCAAGACCACAAAGTTTCACAAGAAATGTTTGAGGGCACTATATATGGTTGATAAAAGCAAGGTTGCCATAGCGACGTGGGACGTTGCGGCCGTTCTGACCCCTGCACTTTCTGCGTCTTCCTCTGGCGTTTCTGAAATAATAATAATAATAATAATAATAATAATAATAATAATAATAATAATAATAATAATGGTGATGCTACTACTACTACTACTACTACTACTACTACTACTACTACTACTACTACTACTACTATTAATAATAATAATAATAATAATAATAATAATAATAATAATAATAATAATAATAATAATAATAATAATAATAATAATAATAATAATAATTATTATTATTATTATTATTATTATTATTATTATTATTATTATTATTATTATTATTATTATTATTATTATTATTATTATTATTATTACTAGTACTACTACTACTCCCACTACTACTACTACTACCACCACTACAACTACAACTACAACAACAACAACAACTACTACTATTAACACTACCACTACTACCACTTTTACTACTATTACTACTACTATTACAACTACAACCACTGCTACAACTACAACAACTACTACTTACAACACCAACTACTACTACTACTACTACTACTACTACAACGACTACTACTGCTATTACAACTACTAGCAATAATAATAATAATAATAATAGTAATAATAATAATAATAATAATTAATAATAATAATAATAATAATAATAATAATAATAATAATAATAATAATAATAATAATAATAATAATAATAATGACTATGATGATGATGATGTGATGATGATGATGATGATGATGACGACGACGACGACGACGACGACGACAACAACAACAACAACAACAACAACAACAACAACAACAACAACAACAACTACTACTACTACTACTACTACTACTACTACTACTACTACTACTACTACTACTACTACTACCAATGCGTTGAACAACTTTTTATATTCTGCATTAAGGGAAATAATTCCAACTTGTATGAGCCCTCACCGGACATGTGGTTGCAGGAATTGCTTCCCTTCCTTGCCAGCTCATTTAAATTTGAAATGTTTGACACCATCACGGGCTTGACAATGTAAATCCCGTTCAAAACCAAATAATGTATATGTAGTAACTTATTTGATACCTTCTACGTCAACACAATGGATGTCGAGGTCGTGACGTAATTCTTTGATCTTGTTCTCGGACATCGTCAGCAAGTCTTCTGGAAACTTGAGATGACGACACGCTTCCACTGCGGACTGCAAACATCTCACTGACTCCTCATAAACCCTGACACACAAATGAAATGTTTGGTTGAGTAAATTAACGTCCCCGAACACATTAAGCGTTTAGGGGACAGCAAATTATAACTGAGAAATGAAAACGTGTCAAGTTACAGTAGGCCTACTACTGCTCGATGGACCCTCGACAGGAACGAATGATTGGGTGGTCGTTAGCATAGAGGTAGCAGCAGCATGTATATCTATGTATAGAGTACTACCACCATCCACTCAGTCTTCATTCCCAACACTTACCCTACTACCAACAACATAGGCCTACGTACGTAGATACGCTATCAGCTACCCCTGTGCTATCGACGAACTACTTTCTGCGTATAATACCCAAATCATCTCACTTCAACTGTCCTAGGCGCCTCTTGCAACCACTTTATCACTACTACTACTACTACTACTACTACTACTACTACTACTATACTACTACTACTACTACTACTACTACTACTACTACTACTACTACTACTACTACTACTACTACTACTACTACTACTACTACTACTACTACTACTACTACTACCTATACTACTACTACTACTACTACTACTGGATGCTAAAGTTGGGCTTTCCTGGTGAGTGAGAATGAAAGGAGAGCGATCAGTAACTTACATTCACCAAAGTAGGTGCGATAGGCCTACGTCTACCTCGCGCATCTGAGCACGCATGCAGCTAGTTAACATTTCATCTATATATATATAAATTGCTTAGCCGGAAGTCCTTCTTCGTCTCTACTGTAAAGTTTGTCCGGTATGGACGCTGATCTGGGCAGGTGTCTGGGCGCTGCGGATCGGCCTGATGTGCGCTCAAACCCGCGAAATCGTTATAGCCGACATTTCCTTACCGAACGTTTAACCGTTTCTGAGATAAATAAATAAACAAAATGTCCACAAACTGCAATAGCCTCATTTCCGCGCGCGGTTTCGATTCAACCCATGTCAAGAACATGCCTTTCCTTAATACCGCAAATTTTGTTTTATTTCCATTCAAAACACTTTTGCACTCATGTCACCAATCTTACAAAAATTTTGTGTTTAACTAATTCAATTTAATTAATTAAAAATCGAATCGAGGTTTCAGTATGTTTTCCATATAGACCAAAAAATTGAATGGTCTTTATACGAAGACTTGGTAGCTCACTTAGAAAGACATTCGCCTACCGTGCAGGCGACCCCAAGTTCAAATCTCCCGCGGGCCATATTTTTTTATGTTGTTTTTTTTACACTACAACATGGATATTTTTCTTTTTAATTTAGGCTTTATATTTTTAACTTATTTATTATTATTATTATTATTATTATTATTATTATTATTATTATTATTATTATTATTATTATTATTATTATTATTATTATTAATAAACTATTAATATAATAATAATAATAATAATAATAATAATAATAATAATAATAATAATAATAATAATAATTATTATTATTATTATTATTATTTTTATTATTATTATTATTATTATTATTATTATTATTATTATTATTATTAATATTATAACAATAATATCTTATATCAAATTTTATTTTAAAACCTTGGTGTTTTTTATGATTTCTATTTGTATTATTCTATATTCAATATTATTATTTTATTATTATTATTATATTATTATTATTCCTATCCTATCCTGTCCCATAACCCGAAGGTCGTAGGGGCACCACAGATGATCGCTTAACCAGCATACTCCATCTTTCTCTGTCCTCAGCAGCCCTCATGGCTTCGCTCAGTGTCAAACCAGTCCATTCTCGAATGTTGTCCTCCCACCTCTTTTTCGGTCTCCCCCTTCTTCTACCTCCTTGCACTGTGCCACTTGCAGAATGGTCTTTGCAAGGCCTGATGATCTGGTGACGTGGCCATACCATCGGAGTTTCCGTTTCTTCACCACTGTGAGCAGGTCATCGTGTTGTCCAATGGCTTGTGTGATGGTCTGTCGGACTTCAACGTTGGTGATGTGTTGGGTATAGGAAATGCACAGAAGTCTTCTGTTAGCACCTCATCTCCATGCTTTGTATTCTTCGTTGGAGATCTGCTGTGAGGGTCCATGCTTCGCAAGCATATAGGAAGATGGAGATGACCAGAGAGCGCAGCAGTCTTACTTTGGAATGTAGACTGATGGTTCTGTCTTTCCAAATGGGCTTCAACCTTGTCAGGGCAGCAGTTGTTTGTGCGATCCTGGAGAGGACTTCCTGTCGAGACCCATTGTCTGACACAATGGCTCCTAAATATTTGAAGCTGTGCACTGTGTTGAGGGATTGGCCTTGTACTTTGATGTCCGTGTTGATGCCATTGGTGTTGTTGGTCATCATTTTGGTCTTCTCCGCACTTATTTCCATTCCATAAGCTCTGGAGGTGGTGTCAAGCCTCTGTACAAGCTGTTCAAGTTCTTGTTCCTCTCCAGCCAATCCATCAATATCATCCGCAAAACGAAGATTGGAGATTGCTCTGCCCCCTATACTGACTGTGCCTTCGTGATCTGCAAGAGCATCTGACATGATGCGCTCTAGGAAGATGTTGAAGAGTGTTGGAGAGAGTAGGCATCCTTGACGCACACCGATTGTTGTTCTGAACCAGTTCCCGATGACGCTGTTATGGAGGACTGCACTGGTAGCCTTGTCATACAGGCTTTTGATGACTTCTATAATTTTAGGGCTGATGTTGTACACTTTCATGGTTGCCCATAGAGCTGCATGCCAGACTCGGTCAAATGCCTTCTTGAAGTCTATGAACACATGACAGTGATGTCCCGAGGCCTCGGACATCGGTCATGGTCCGATTCGTTTGGAAAATGACCGAATGCAAACACCTGTGTCCCGTCAAATGTCCGATTCTATTGCGAAATTAGCGGTCATTGTCCGATAGTATTATGACTAGAGCGGTCACTGCAAGAAACATCTGTACAAACTGGAGTGTCAAAGCCGTTAAAACGAGTAGTACATTCCGTCGAACAACAAAAGGGCCGCAAATCTCGACACTTTTGAAAGGGAAATAACCGACACCATACTTCCTCTGCAACGATCTTAAAGAAGCACCATTAATCGGTTCGCTTCACAATCTGAATGTCCTATTGCTTTTATGTAGTCAGGACATAATGTCCGATTAGTTTTATGATTTAGGACATTTTGTCCTATTGCCCTCTAATCCTAGGAACACCACTGACATGATATAGATGTTGTTGGTGCTGTAGGTATTTCTCACAGATTATTCTGAGGTTGAAAATCTGTTCAGTGGTACTTCGCCCTGCCATGAATCCTGCTTGTTCTTCAGCTATGATTTGTTCAGCTTGTGGTTTCAACCTGTTGAGTATTATTTTCAGGAGGACCTTGCTGGGATGGCTGATGAGGCTGATGGTGCGGTAATTTTCACACTCCTGAAGGTTACCTTTTTTGGGAAGAGTGATGACAAGCGACTGGGTCCATGGTGTAGGCCATTCCCCACTCTGCCAGATCTTGTTGCAGATAATGGTGAGAGCATCAGTCATCGCTTCTCCTCCTGCTTGTAGCAGTTCCGCTGGTATGTTGTCCACTCCCGCTGACTTCCCTTTCTTCAGCGATTGCACTGCTGCCTCAACTTCTTCCCGGAGAATTGGGAGGATTTCTTCTTCTTCTCTGCTCTCAGGAAATGCTAGAACTGATGGGTCTCCATTTGGTGTATGGTTGTAAAGGTCAGAGCAGTACTCTGTCCATCTGTCCAAGACTTCTTGTTCTTCTGTAAGGCAAATGCCAGACTTGCTTTGGATAGTGGAGACTTTGGGCTGTTTAACACTTGTCAGCCGCTTCACAGTCTGGTAGGCCTTCTTGCTGTTGTTCTTGTTCAGATTGTTGTCTATTTCCTGGCATTGGTCTTCTATCCAGTTCTCCTTTGCTGTGCGCATGCCTTTTCGGATGTCATTGTTGATTTTTCGGTAGACATCAGCTCCCTGTGAGGTGTTCTTTTTCTTTTTTTAACTCTCTTCGTTTATCACACAGATCCAAAAGTTCAGGTGTGATCCACGGCTTCTTCTTTGGTCGGTGCTTGCCAAGGATCTCAGTGGCGGCATCTGTTACAGCTGAGTTGAAGGTATTGGTCATGGTGTTGACATCTACTTCGCCTGCCCCAAAATAAGCAGTGGTGCGAAATTTCCCTCCAATTGTGGCCTGAAATATTTTTGCCACCTCCGGGTCTTGCAGTTTGTCCAGGTCGAACTTCAGCCTAGTGCACTTTGCTGTATTTACTCTCTTCAAATGGAGCCGGAAAGACATCATCACGAGATCGTGGTCACTTCCAATGTCTGCTCCTGGAAAAGTGCGTGTCCTGCCAATGTTGATGCTTGATCTGAAGCGTTCTTGACCATGATGTAGTCGATCTGGTTGTGATGTTCCCCGCCGGGACTGTGCCATGTCCATCGTCTGGATTTTTTGTGGAGACAAGCGTGTTTGCCAGTACCAGATTGTTGTATCTGGCAAACTCCAATAGCCTCAGACCCCTGTCATTTGTCTCGTTGTTGCAGTGGGGTCCGCATGTGTCTCCCAGTTGTGGTGCGCATCTTGGCCAACCTTGGCATTCCAGTCGCCTTGCACTATGACTATGTCCTTCTTCGGCACTTGGTCAAGGACCGCCTGTATATTTTCATAAAAATCCTCCACTTCGCTGTCTTCATAGTCTGATGTTGGGGCATAGGCCTGGATGATGGTAATGTTGAAAGGGGTTGCTCTCAGACGGATGGTAATGAGTCTACTGGAGACTGGGCGGCAACCCATGACAGTGGCTAGAATGTTCTTGTGGACCAAGAATCCAACGCCGTGTTCGTGCCTGTCATCTCTACCGCTGAAATAGAGCTTGTGGCCTTTGTCAGTCGTTGTTTCACCTAGGCCTTTCCAGCGCAGTTCGCTGATACCTAGAACGTTCCATCGATAGTGGTCCAGCTCGTGGGCCAGTTCTTCTAATTTTCCTTCCGCAGTTAGGGTCCTGACATTCCAGGTTCCTATGACGATGTTGTTTCTCGTGCGGATCTTGCTAATTTGTCCATCAGTAGCATACTTTTCACCTCCGTCCTGGTGGCCAACGGAAGGCGCGGTCCTTGTGTAGCCGGGCGCGACGACCGATCCGGCATGGAATTAGTGGATAGCCTCATCATGTGTTGTGTCTTGGGCAAAAAAGACCTGGCAGGGCCCAATCCTCTCCAGGCTGTTGGCCACAGCCGAAATCCACGAATACAGTGTGGCTCGCCTTGGCCCTGAGCACGTGGTCGTTGAACCTGTAGTAACGTGAGGTTCCTCCGCCCTGGCCGGTGACTTCTGTGTAGAAGACTTTCGCCCAGTGATGCCGTGCTAACATCACCCCTGTTAGTCGCCTCTTACGACACGCCGGGAAACGTTGGGTCTATTCTATTTGCCCGAACCCACAGAGCATATTATTATTATTATTATTATTATTATTATTATTATTATTATTATTATTATTATTATTATTATTATTATTATTATTATTATTACCAAGAATCGGGATGGGGTGGTACGTGTAGGTAAAAGGGAGCTAGGGGTAGGTTTAAAGGGGCATGGGTAGGCATAACGGGGATACGAGTATATATAAGGGGGTATGGTGATGGTCGATTCCTCAGATCGTCCCTATACGCTTATGTGTCCGGGGGACGTTAATCTATTTAACTAACTAACTAGGTCGATTCCTTTCATCCATCCTGCGAAACGATCAACGGGGAAGTATCAAGGAGGGTACAGGTAGGTTACAAGGGGGGTACGGAAGGTATCAAAGGGGTATGGAGAGGGTATCAGTGGGTTCGGGGAGGTAGCAAGGGGGTATGGTGAGGCATCATGGGGAGGGACGGGGAGATATCGGGGGGGGGGGGGTATGGTGAGGTATCAAAGGGGGATATGGGGAGGTATCATCGTCCAAATGAAACTCGCAGACAACAGTTGTCTCTCTGTCTACATTTTAAACAGCAACCTGTGTACCCTGGCTTGCCAGGGTACAAAAACCACTAGTACAATATAACTATAGACCGCTAATAATGCTTGCAAAAAACAATATGGACATCATCATCATCATCATCATCATCATCATCATCATCATCATCATCATCATCATCTTCATCATCATCATCATCATCATCATCATCATCATCATATCATCATCATCATCATCATCATCATCATCATCATCATCATCATCATTCATCATCATCATCATCATCATCATCATCATCATCATCATCATCATCATCATCATCATCATCATCATCATCATCATCACCATCATCATCACCAAATCATCATCATCATTATCGCCATCATCACCACCATCATTATCATCACACCACCCCAACAACACTACAACAATGAAGTCCGTTCTGTGTGAAGTTGACGCATTTTTCTCCTTTCCATTTCACCGTCTGTTGTAAACTAGAAGCGTCGAAGTTATCTGTGACGGGGGTTTCATTATAAATAGTATCCCCACTTTCTGGAAATTTAGTGTTTTAAATTCCCACTGTCGCTGTCTTTCTCATTTGCTCTTTCTCATCTTGATCTGTTCTATCAATCTGCTATACTATCTTCTTCTTCGCTAGACCGGTCACCTACCTTTTTTTTCTTGAAAACTCTTCCGGGACAAGACTCCTTATTTGTGTATGAGGTCTGTTGGATCAGCTTGGGAATATTATGGACGCTTTCTGCTAGGGCTTC
>CM072517.1:758684-768684 GCA_036898135.1 Oncomelania hupensis
GTAGGTAGAGAAGAAGGAGGCGGAGGTAGAGAAGAAGGAGGCGGAGGTAGAGAAAGAGGAGGCGGAGGTAGAGAAGGAGGAGGCGGAGGTAGAGAAGGAGGAGGCGGAGGTAGAGAAGAAGGAGGCGGAGGTAAAGAAGGAGGAGGCGGAGGTAGAGAAGGAGGAGGCGGAGGTAGAGAAGGAGGAGGCGGAGGTAGAGAAGAAGGAGGCGGAGGTAAAGAAGAAGGAGGCGGAGGTAGAGAAGAAGGAGGAGAAGGAAGAGAAGGAGGGGGGGAGCATTATACCACGTCTTACTGGCAAATGGCAATCTTGTCGCCGGCTGGCTCGCTGTGAGGTATGCAGGATCCGATCCCGTAGCACCTGCTCCTAATGACCATGTTCATCGTCTCATTATTTGACCTTGACACATTAGTACCTGCAAGGGGAAAGGTCAAAGTTAACGACCATGTTCATCGTCTCATTATTTGACCTTGACACATTAGTACCTGCAAGGGGAAAGGTCAAAGTTAACGACCATGTTCATCGTCTCATTATTTGACCTGGACACATTAGGACCTGCAAGGGGAAAGGGCAAAGTTAGGCAATAATAATAATACTACTCTGATAATCTACTCAAGTCAAGACGACTTTAAGCTGATTATTAATTTATTAATTTATTTATGTTTGATTTTGTGCACAAAGACTTCAAAAGACATAAAACGATGGCGAGAGAGGGTGGTACGAGAGAGAGAGAAAGTGAGAGAGAGTGAGAGAGAGTGAGAGAGTGAGAGACAGAGAGAGAGTGAGAGACAGAGATATAGTGAGAGAGAGTGAGAGAGTGAGAGACAGAGAGAGAGACAGAGAGAGAGTGAGAGAGAAAGACAGAGAGAGACAGACAGAGAGAGACAGAGAGATAGAGACAGAGAGAGACAGAGAGAGACACAGACAGAGAGAGAAAGAGAGAGAGAGGGAGAGAGAGAGAGAGAGAGAGAGAGAGAGAGAGAGAGAGAGAGAGAGAGAGAGAGAGCGAAATCTGAGCAGTCGCCATGTTGACTAGGCTGTTAATTAATAATGGTTTTTTCATGCTGATCTAACCTTGCCGCTTAGTATTGCAGGATAAAAATAAACTGTTAACATCCATCATGAGATATGTTTCATTTAAAAAAACACACAAAAAAGTCTTTCAGAAGTAGCTTTATGGACTAATAAAAATTGATGCAACACGAATATATTACATCCAATGATCGTTGTCATAGAAAACTTAATACTTTTGCGAAACTCACTTGTCTCCATGGCTTTGTCTTCCTTGACCTTGACCTTGATCGACGTCGCTACCATGTAAACACCTGGAAGGACAAAAATAATGAATCAGTACTTCAGTACAGATGTGACATCGTCAAAGTTCCTTGTATCTTATTTTTACTGGGAGCATTCTGATTGGTCGGCGCATTACAAAATTCGACGCATGCGCACAGTGCTATCGCAGTCTTAGTAAGGATTAGGGTTAGGGTTAGGGGTTAGGGTTAGGGTTACGACGCCTAAGAACATCGTGAAAAGGCCGGCCCGACTTGACCTGGCGCATGCGTAAAGGCGCCCGGCCAAAAATAAGAGACCCGGAATTTGACGATGTTACACTGGACAAAGGGATTGTAATGGAGTTAAATTTAATGGGATTGTGTTATGAAGAGTTTAATGGGATTGTGTTGTGAAGAGTTTAATGGAAGAGTTTAATGGGATTGTGTTATGAAGAGTTTAATGGGACTGTGTTATGAAGAGTTTAATGGGATTGTGTTATGAAGAGTTTAATGGGATTGTGTTGTGAAGAGTTTAATGGAAGAGTTTAATGGGATTGTGTTATGAAGAGTTTAATGGGACTGTGTTATGAAGAGTTTAATGGGATTGTGTTATGAAGAGTTTAATGGGATTGTGTTGTGAAGAGTTTAATGGAAGAGTTTAATGGGATTGTGTTATGAAGAGTTTAATGGGACTGTGTTATGAAGAGTTTAATGGGATTGTGTTATGAAGAGTTTAATGGGATTGTGTTATGAAGGGTTGTAATAGGGATGGGGGGAAAGGGAGTAGGGAGGGGAGATAGTGGGGTCAGAGAGAGGAGTGGGGGAAGGGTAAGCCAGTACAACGTGGAAGCTATGGGTTGTGTTGGTTGAGTAAGACGAGACAAAACTATCAACTCTGCTGTCACTTCTTCGTGGGCTATAATATTGTTTGCTCAACAAGACAAAAGGCAAAGCTTGATAAAGCACACTTAACACGGCTTGTGTGTCCCGTGACGTGTTCTGGAACAGGGAGTGCAGTGACGTGTTCTGGAAAAGGGAGTGCAGTGACGTGTTCTGGAACAGGGAGTGCAGTGACGTGTTCTGGAAAAGGGAGTGCAGTGACGTCCAGCCTGAGTTTTATCACAGCCACAGGCCAATGATGGTTTGCGTTGTCCATCAATTGTATTTGGGTAGCAAACTGTATTTTCGAAATGTCTCCCAACAAATGACTTGTGTGCCAATGTGTGTGTGGGGGGGAGGGAGGAGGAGGTGCGTGTGTGTGTGTGAGGGCGTGTGTGTGTGTGTGTGTGTGTGTGTGAAAATTGACGTGTTAAAGTGATGTGATCTACTGTCGATATTCCATGCTGGGTTGTGTTGTTCTTGCTTTGTCGCTTGCTGTGTGTTGATGTGTTGTTGTTGACTTTTCGCTTGTGGTCACGTATGTCATTATGTAAGACATAAGACATAAGACATAAGATTCTTTATTCGCTTCAAATGTAACACACAGAAGAATTTGCTTTGCGCGTCTGGGAATGGCATAAATCATTAAAAGTAACAATTAAAAACACAATTGGTCCCGACATCTGTGAATATCTCGGGACCTAAAAACAATTTCTTCATTCACTCACATCCACAAAGCATCAGCGAACCGCACACAAATTTTGTCAGGAAACAAAACAAAAAAGCAGACTACCAAAAATAAGGAAAAAAACAACAACAAAAAAGCATGCGCTCACACATACACACACACGCACACGCACACACACACACACACACACACAGAGGGTGCATCCAGCTGCACAACCCCTCACGCATCCCACGTTCATAACTAAATAATATAGGCCTATTGTAATGGTGTAGTTATGACATATAATTATAAAGGAGATACAGATCCAAGAATGTACGCGAGCACACACAAACTTCCGTGTGTTGTTATGGGGATGATAGCGATGCCTGACTGTGATTGTCATAAAAACAAACCATAGTCCACACCGCCAAATGACCACTGTCTTTTGTCAATAGATGTCTCCACTTGACTTGACCATAACCACCCATTGTGTAAGGTAGGTTATGGAGAGTGGATTATTATCATTATCCAGTGGTGGAATTACCAGAAATAAAGTTGTTGTTAATGAGGAATCAAGCGGCTAACAGAGCCAGTAAATAGAAGTGGGTCGGGTACAGGATTGATGGGCGGGAGGCAAACTTGTTTCTTCCAACCTAGTTCCAGTCATTCGCCCAAAAAGGCAATCACCGAAGTCGAACGAAGCTCTCCGATGATGCTTGCATGACTACGACTAGTTGACAATAAAAATGATAGCTGTTGCTTCTAATTCTGTTCGATTTACACAGATTAGCATTTCGCAACGGTATACTTTGTTATTATCGACCATATTTAATAGTTGTGTTCCTTGATTTGCATTTTGTTAGTTCTCAGCAGTAGGCTAATAATGGCATTCCCCATTTCCTGCCTAGAACCAAGTAGACGCTGTTATACAATATACATAGGCTTAATCTACATTATATATTATAAGTCAGTCTTCGCGCAGCGAAGAAGCTCACTAGCTGAATATAATTGTTAGACCTGAATTGTTTGTTTTATACGTAAATAAATGTATAAACTATATCTATTCTAATTAATAATATTTAGGCCTATACTTTATAATATTTGAATCTTTAAATTTCCGGAGAAGGACGAGTAGGCTAAGGGAATTTTATTTTAATAACTCGAGATCAGAGTTAAATTAATAGTTAGTTAGTTATTCATTGCTTACAGGTTCCAGCGGACTGCAAAGAGCCGAATCAGGACCACAAAATCAAGACAACTCGAGATCAGAGTTAAATTAATAGCTAATTAGTTATTCATTGCTTACAGGGTCCAGCGGATTGCAGAGAGCAGAATCAGGACCACAAAATCAAGACCACAACTTCGCTAGTAGTAGTAGTAGTAGTAGTAGTAGTAGTAGTAGTAGTAGTAGTAGTAGTGGTAGTAGTAGTAGTAGTAGTAGTAGTAGTAGTAGTAGTAGTAGTAGTATAGTTATTTAGTTAAATCTTTAATTTATTTATTTGTTTTGTTTATTATTATTATTATTATTATTATTATTATTATTATTATTATTATTATTATTATTATTATTATTATTATTATTATTATTATTATTATTATTATTATTATTATTATTATTATTCAAAAGAATGGTGTGCTGCTGTGCGAGCTCAATGGTATATTATGGTCAGTGACGTTTTGTTTGTTTTTGCTGAAGTTGGGTGTAATCCGAAATATTCAGATGGTGTTACTGGTTATTTTTTCTTATAGATTTACCAAAGTTTTCAGATGATTTATGGACATTTCCGCCTGCCACGCAACATTTTTTTAAATACGTGTTTCTCATTAAAATACATATCATTGAAATACATAATCAAATTTACTGTATCAGTTAAAAAGAATAATATTAGTTAAATAAATAGTTGCTTTGGTGCTTGCAATAAAAATGTCACTGTTTTTGAGACCATTATAAACTTGCTTTGCCTTGTTGTGCTGAAGGGACATCAACATATCCATAGCGCTTTGAAGTTTTGTCATGGTTTTATTGTTGATATAGATGTGAAATCGTTGTATGTATGCATTATGTGTTATGTATTACTTTTACTATTTATTACTAATTGTGTCAGTATATTAATCATCATATAACTGCTTCAAAATGCGAATCTCGACTTGACTTACAGCTTGAAGCTGTGCAGATCGAAATAGCTCTGAAGTCTTTTCTTTCGTCTTTGTAAACTCGTGGGCCTCCTACATACGTACGTAGTATAGTATGTAATTGAGGCCTACGAATGACGAGACTTCACAGCCTGTGGTTTCACGTAGTCCTGCCAGCATTCATTCGTAAAACATCGCATAGCTTCGCTCGACTCGGAGAGCTTCGTTCGACTTCGGTAATTGCCTTTTTCGGCGAATGACTGGAGCTAGGTTAGAAAAAAACAAGTTCGCGGGCGGGAGTTTGGACAAGACATTGAAATGTAGTGTGCTAAACAACACTGGTTAATCCTGGTCACGTGCAACAGGAACTATAACTCAGTGTTGTCAAGTGAATATTTCCCGTCAAAGCTGCCCCATTAAGATTTCATACAGAAAAATCATCCTTCATTTAAAGGAAGATTTCGTACAACAGTACTTGTGCACAGTGATTTGATATTAGACTGGAGCCACGCACCACTAATAATAATAATAATAAACATAAAGATATGTATATAGCGCATTTTGCTAATGACATCAGTTCAAAGCGCAATACTTCAGCAGAATGGCCAGCGGGTGTCTGATGATGACTTTCAAAGGTCGAAACAGCTGTCACGTATTTGCTCTCAGCAAACAGCGGTCCTCCTACGGAGAGTCGAGGGCAGTATTCCACAAAGACCTGACCTTCAATGTATAAAACAGTATGACATTGTCAGCTTTGATTGCAAATCTTCATTATGAACCCTTGAGTTATTACAGTTGCTTATCTAAAAGACCATGCAGGTAGTGCCACTGAAACAGACCATGTATGTAGTGCCACTGAAACAGACAATGAGACAATGTATGTAGTGCCACAGAAACAGACTATGTATGTAGAGCCACAGAAACAGACTATGTATGTAGTGCCACAGAAACAGACCATGTATGTAGAGCCACAGAAACAGACTATGTATGTAGTGCCACAGAAACAGACCATGTATGTAGTGCCACAGAAACAGACCATGTATGTAGTGCCACAGAAACAGACTATGCATGTAGTGCCACAGAAACAGACCATGTATGTAGAGCCATTGAAACAGACAATGTATGTAGTGCCACAGAAACAGACCATGTATGTAGAGCCACAGAAACAGACTATGTCTGTAGAGCCACAGAAACAGACTATGTATGTAGTGCCACAGAAACAGACCATGTATGTAGAGCCACAGAAACAGACTATGTCTGTAGAGCCACAGAAACAGACTATGTATGTAGTGCCACAGAAACAGACTATGTATGTAGTGCCACAGAAACAGACTATGTATGTAGAGCCACAGAAACAGACTATGTATGTAGTGCCACAGAAACAGACTATGTATGTAGAGCCACAGAAACAGACTATGTATGTAGTGCCACAGAAACAGACTATGTATGTAGAGCCACAGAAACAGACTATGTATGTAGTGCCACAGAAACAGACTATGTATGTAGAGCCACAGAAACAGACTATGTCTGTAGAGCCACAGAAACAGACTATGTATGTAGTGCCACAGAAACAGACTATGTATGTAGTGCCACAGAAACAGACTATGCATGTAGTGCCACAGAAACAGACTATGTATGTAGAGCCACAGAAACAGACTATGTCTGTAGAGCCACAGAAACAGACTATGTATGTAGAGCCACAGAAACAGACTATGCATGTAGTGCCACAGAAACAGACTATGCATGTAGTGCCACAGAAACAGACCATGTATGTAGTGCCACAGAAACAGACTATGTATGTAGTGCCACAGAAACAGACTATGCATGTAGTGCCACAGAAACAGACCATGTATGTAGTGCCACAGAAACAGACCATGTAGGTAGTGCCACAGAAACAGACTATGTATGTAGAGCCACAGAAACAGACTATGTATGTAGAGCCACAGAAACAGACTATGTATGTAGTGCCACAGAAACAGACTATGTATGTAGAGCCACAGAAACAGACTATGTATGTAGAGCCACAGAAACAGACTATGCATGTAGTGCCACACAAACAGACTATGTATGTAGTGCCACAGAAACAGACTATGCATGTAGTGCCACAGAAACAGACCATGTATGTAGTGCCACAGAAACAGACCATGTATGTAGAGCCACAGAAACAGACCATGTATGTAGTGCCACAGAAACAGACCATGTATGTAGTGCCACAGAAACAGACCATGTATGTAGAGCCACAGAAACAGACCATGTATGTAGAGCCACAGAAACAGACTATGTATGTAGTGCCACAGAAACAGACCATGCATGTAGTGCCACAGAAACAGACTATGTATGTAGTGCCACAGAAACAGACCATGTAGTTAGTGCCACAGAAACAGACCATGTAGTTAGTGCCCCAGAAACAGACCAGGCCAATACACCTGCATAGTGCCAAACTATCAGCAACAGGGCGGTGCTCGTTGCTTCACATCTGCATTTTCCATCACCCAAGTTTTCAGTTCCGGTTGAAATGAGGCTTTTCACGTGAGTAGTCGTTCCTGGGGAGACGGTTACGAGTCATTTGACGCCATAGCAACAACTGTTATTCAACACCTTTTCTTCTTCTTTTTCTTCTTCTTCTTCTTCTTCTTCTTCTTCTTCTTCTTCTTCTTCTTCTTCTTCTTCTTCTTCTTCTTCTTCTTCTTCTTCTTCTTCTTCTTCTTCTTCTCCCTTCTTCCCCTTTCTTTTTCTTCCTTCTTCACACCATCCCTCATCCCCATACATGACAGCCATCCCTTGTAGACCATGCTGCTTCTTACATGTCATGATGATGATGATGATGATGATGCATCATCATTGCCTTCTTCTTCTTCTTCTGCTATTTCATAAGTGCCTCAAGAAACATTTGCATGCTGACACAAACAGGCGAGTACAGCACAATAACAAATCAACAATAAATATTGACTGAGTATCTTTAAAGTCACAAAGCAGATAAATGCAGACAACAATGTTATCGTTAGTGGATTAACGCTTGGACCTAATTGGCATTCCAACCAATGACATTCATCTGGTCATTCCAGCCGTTAGTTCCGCTATAATAATTGCTCAATGTCAGACTTCTGCCTCCGTTATGGTAAATGATTAGCATGAGATGTATTGTATTGTATTGTATTGTATTGTATTGTACTAATTGGAGAACGGGAAAGCAGTGAGAGCACTCCACCTAGGACAAGGGGAGTACTGGGTACCCAGGGGTAACAGGGAGGGAGGTGATAAGACCTACAACAAATCAACATAAATGTTTGATCACATCCCAAAACACCTGTGTCGTGGTGTGGTGTGGTGTGGTGTGGTGTGGTGTGGCGGGGAAGGGACATAACTGGACCGAAGATACACATTATTTATCGTTCTATCACGCGCATTTCGTTCAACAGAACTCAAAGCGCGGCGATCTAATTCCAGCCGCACGAGGGTTCCACTTGCTCGCGCCCCACACAACTGAGCGCTCTTCAAAAACACGAGCGTCAGGATCTTCAAAGCAGTCCGTGCGATGGAATACGGATGTGCCTAATGTAGACCTCGGTTTATACTCTCATCTGCCAGGGCGCCACGCCAACTTTGACCTTTGGAACCACAGCCTACACGTTATATGGCGCAACCTTGAATGCTTCCCTTGTTTTGCCGTCGAGCTGATCACAAAGCCACCGCGCCCCTTGTGCCTCAGTGAGTGAGAGGGAGCGGAGAAGACGAGAAGGGGGAGGGAGAGAAGTATGGGAGGGGAGCGGGTTCTGCCATCTGTGTGGTGTGGGGCAGTAAGAGGGGCGGGGGTTGGAAGGGAAGCGTCGTCAGCCATCTGTGGGGTGTTTGGTTAATTGGCCTAGGGAGAGAGAGAGAGAGAGAGAGAGAGAGAGAGAGAGAGAGAGAGAGAGAGAGAGAGAGAGAGAGAGAGAGAGAGAGCACAACACTTTGCAGACGTAATGGCGTTTGCCTTGTTCGCTACCCAAAACACCCCACCAGTCTTCATCCCTGTAGCAACCACGAAGACCAGGATGAGCGGTGGAGGAGGGAAAAGGAAGAGGATGAGAAAAGAAAAAAACAACTAAACAAAAATCTTGAAGATGAAGACTGATGATGATGATGAGGAGGAGGAGAATGAGGTGGATGATGATGATGAGGAGGAGGAGAATGAGGTGGATGATGATGAGGAGGAGGAGTAGGAGGAGGAGGAGGAGGAGGAGGAAGAAGAAGAAGAAGAACAAGAAGAAGAAGAAGAAGAAGAAGAAGAAGAAGAAGAAGAAGAGAAAAAGAAGATGAGAAAAAGAAGATAAAAGAAACACAAATATTGAAGAAGAAGAAGAAGAAGAAGACTGACTCACACCTTTCCATACACGCATAATCAGCAGTAAAAGGGAAAACTGTAACCTAATCCAAGGTTATAACATGTTACAATCCAGTGGTAAATTGTCACAATCCATAATCATATTATTTCACAATCCAGTGATAAAATTCCATAATCCACAGTGATAAAATGTCATAATCCACGGTGAAAAATGTCATAATTCACAGTGATAAAATGTCATAATCCACAGTGATAAAATGTCATAATTCACAGTGATAAAATGTCATAATCCACGGTGAAAAATGTCATAATTCACAGTGATAAAATGTAATAATCCACAATGATAACCTGTCGTAATCCACAGTGATAACATGTCACAATCCACAATGATTACTTGTCTTAATCCACAGTGATACTATGTCATAATCTACAGTGATAAAATGTCATAATCCACAGTCCTATACTGGGTGTTCATATGAAGAAAAATATCGAATGGAGGCCCCCATAGGGATATTTGTTACTGTCAGCGTTCTTTACTGTAACAATTAAAAAGAAGACAATGTGACCCCTAGCGTTGCCTCAATTCCATGTTGCTTCGCGCCATTATTCGTCCACATGGAAATGTACATGGCAGAACAACTCCGCGAGAGAGAAAGAGAGAGAGAGAGAGAGAGAGAGAGAGAGAGAGAGAGAGAGAGAGAGAGAGAGAGAGAGAGAGAGAGA
>CM072517.1:773684-899414 GCA_036898135.1 Oncomelania hupensis
GCGGAGCTTAGCGTTGAGCTCCCTGTTAGAGGTTTTGTAGTTAGTGGAGTAGGCAATGACTAGTGACTCAACCTCGCAGTGTGTGCATTATTTAGGCCACTTCCACACTACACAACCGCAAAACTAAAGATGTTGCTGTAGTTGCTGATGATTATGGCAGTGTCGATGGTTGTGGGAGTAGTGTACATATTGTTGTTGGTGGTTGCTCTCTCTGTCTCTCTGTCTGTCTGATGTCTCTGTTTCTCTGTCTCTGTCTCTCTCTCTGTCTCTCTCTCTCTCTCTCTCTCTGCCTGTCTGATCTATTTCTATCTCTCTCTGCCTTTCTGATGTCTCTCGATCTGTCTGTCTGTTTGTCTGTCTCTCTCTGTCTCTGTCTGTCTGTTTGTGTGCCTGTCTGTCTCTCTCTGTCTCTGTTTCTCTCTCTCTCTCTCTCTCTCTCTCTCTCTCTCTCTCTCTCTCTCTCTCTCTCTCTCTCTCTCTCTCTCTGTGCTATTCATTGCTGCTAAGTTTATTAAAAATCCAAAGGCATTTTGACAAGCCAACAAAACTGTGGGAAAGTTATGTATATTTCTGTAACGGAGCGTTTACAATGAAACAGAAGGCAATTGTGTACGTGTTGATTTCTTTGTTTCCCCTGATTTAATGTTTGTTATAGGCTGTTTGTTATAGGCTGTTTGCTATATGATGTTTGTAATAGGCTGTTTGTTATATGATGTCTGTAATATGTTGTTTGTTATAGGCTTTGCTATATGATGTTTGTTATATGTTGTTTGTTATAGGCTGTTTGATATATGATGTTTGTTATATGCTGTTTGATAAATGATGTTTGTTATAGGCTGTTTGCTATGTGATGTTTGATAAATGATGTTTGTTATACGATATTTGTTATAGGCTGTTTGTTTACCTTGTTATAACATTCAATATACTCACTCCTTTCATAGCGAAAATAGGCCTTATAGGGTATGTGCGTGTGACGTCAAAACTCCCACAAAGCATTGCGCGGTGCCATATTTTCAAGGTCCGGAAAGAGAAAGTAGTCAGCGAAGCCTGTTCAGATCTCCGAAATCTCAGATAAAAATGCCTGAGAAAGGTTCGCGCTGCTGCGTTAAAGACTGTTATATGAGTTCGCATGACAAAAGTGGAAACAGGATTAATGAAACAAACCATTCAGATGTTTTCGATTCCAAAAGTAAAAACAAACAATGGATCGCAAATGGAAGATGTGACAAACAGAAGAAGACTGGCATGGGTGTCTGCCATTAACTTGAAAGAGAGTACTTTCGAACATTCTCGAAGGGGAGCTCGTGTTTGCTCAAGACATTTTCACAAATGTAAAACACTTTACTGTACCTTTCCCTTAGGAAATGTATGTCCATTAACCTAGAGTAGGGCTTGCACTAGTCAGTAACGTCCCCGCACACCTAGGAGTATAGGGGACGAGCTGTTAAAACAGTATCATGGGTACCCCGAGGGAGAGGGGAGAATAAATGTTACGAGTAAAATTTCCAGGACCACGTTAAAATCTGGGGGGGGGGGGGGGAGGGGGAGGGAGGACTAGTCAGTAGACCAGTGGGAAGTCACAGATATACGAGGTAAGTAGGCCTACTGTCTCACTCTCGTCTCAGTTGATCACGTATGTTTTAAAAAAAAAATGTAAACACAACTGGGACTGCAAATTATCTTGAAGCTATAATTAATAACACAAAAGTATCTTACTCTTAGATATTTCTTTGTTGTGTTTATGGTATTCACGTTTGTTGATAGTTTATCATTACCGTAGCCGTAAGGGTGTAATATGTATTGTATCATGCATGTCTTTTTACACCATAACTACAACTAAGTCAAGTGCTGGGACATCAAATTTAAAGTAAGCGTAGTGCTTCAAAACGATTTTTAATTTTTTTTTTTTGGTCCATTCCCTTCACTTTTTCCATTTTTTTAGGAAACGTGCGCGACTTTTTCCTTTCTTCTCTATGTCCGGAAGTAAGCGTCCCTTGAAAAGATGGCCGACAGGCCTGTTGCCACCACGTGACGCACGAAGTCTATACTGAATAAAACATTCCTATGTTCTCTCTCTCTCTCTCTCTCTCTCTCTCTCTCTCTCTCTCTCTCTCTCTCTCTCTCCATTCACCCTCACTAATCTCTCCTTTTCCTCATCATCCCCAACACTGTCACACAACGTTATTACAATACACTCTCACTACACGATCACCAGCCCGCAACTCACATATACACTGCAAGTGGGAATGCTGCTCTAACGAACACACACACACACACACACACACACACACACACACACACACACACACACACACAACAGAAGAGGGCAGACACAGATAGAAGAAGGACTGTTCTGCGCGATGCGCTTTAGGAGGAATGTTCATGAGCACTGACATGTGACAATCATTATGATGAAGACGAGAAGAGGAGGAAGAGATGAGGAGAGAGAGAGAGAGAGAGAGAGAGAGAGAGAGAGAGAGACAGAGAGAGAGAGAGAGAGAAGAGAGAGTGTTTAGGCTACCTGCTTTATAATAATAATAATAATAATAATAATAATAATAATACTAATAATAATAATAATAATAATAATAATAATAATAATAATAATAATAATAATACAGGATGCTATGTACGCGCCTTTCCCCAAGGCTCAAAGCGCGGCGATCTATACCAACATACACGCTCACCTGTCTCATTTACCCTCACACACACCAAATACACATACATCACTCAAACAGGTGGTGTAAAGGCAGGGAGATCGCTATTAGAAGACGGAAGAAAATCGAATTTTTATTTTTGAAATTGTTATATTGACTGCATCCTGTACCATTATTGAAGGGAGGGAGGAAACCGGAGTGCCCGGAGAAAACCCTCGGTGACCTCAATAGTCTCGTGCCTAAGTCACATACGTTCGCCCCTTGCGGGAATCGAACCCGCGACCTTCGGCATAGGAAACCGGCGACTTATCCACTGCGCCACTAGGCCACCCCAATAGTACATTCTGTTAGTGCATCACACACTCTGCAACAACTTTGTAGCATACGATAAGCAAGATCATTTACCGCAAAATATTTGTTATAGGTGAAACAATGAGCCCGAATTTTGAACTAATTTTGAGAGTGAGAGAGAGAGAGAGAGAGAGAGAGAGAGAGAGAGAGAGAGAGAGAGAGACAGAGAGACAGACAGACAGACAGACAGACAGACAGACAGACAGACAGACAGACAGACAGAGCGACAGAAAAAGAAAAAGGGTGTTGGCAGACTCTTTCTTTCTTTCACACGCAAACACACATACGCGCACACACACCCACCCACCCACACACACACACGACAAACAAGCTATGACACCCAAAACCAACTTAAGGAACAAGAAAAACATCCCTAGTTGTTGCACAACACTGACCCCAAGACCTTAATCCTATCCTATCCTATCCTATCCTGTCCCATAACCCGAAGGTCGTAGGGGCACCACAGATGATCGCTTAACCAGCATACTCCATCTTTCTCTGTCCTCAGCAGCCCTCATGGCTTCGCTCAGTGTCAAACCAGTCCATTCTCGAATGTTGTCCTCCCACCTCTTTTTCGGTCTCCCCCTTCTTCTACCTCCTTGCACTGTGCCTTGCAGAATGGTCTTTGCAAGGCCTGATGATCTGGTGACGTGGCCATACCATCGGAGTTTCCGTTTCTTCACCACTGTGAGCAGGTCATCGTGTTGTCCAATGGCTTGTGTGATGGTCTGTCGGACTTCAACGTTGGTGATGTGTTGGGTATAGGAAATGCACAGAAGTCTTCTGTAGCACCTCATCTCCATGCTTTGTATTCTTCGTTGGAGATCTGCTGTGAGGGTCCATGCTTCGCAAGCATATAGGAAGATGGAGATGACCAGAGATCGCAGCAGTCTTACTTTGGAATGTAGACTGATGGTTCTGTCTTTCCAAATGGGCTTCAACCTTGTCAGGGCAGCAGTTGTTTGTGCGATCCTGGAGAGGACTTCCTGTCGAGACCCATTGTCTGACACAATGGCTCCTAAATATTTGAAGCTGTGCACTGTGTTGAGGGATTGGCCTTGTACTTTGATGTCCGTGTTGATGCCATTGGTGTTGTTGGTCATCATTTTGGTCTTCTCTGCACTTATTTCCATTCCATAAGCTCTGGAGGTGGTGTCAAGCCTCTGTACAAGCTGTTCAAGTTCTTGTTCCTCTCCAGCCAATCCATCAATATCATCCGCAAAACGAAGATTGGAGATTGCTCTGCCCCCTATGCTGACTGTGCCTTCGTGATCTGCAAGAGCATCTGACATGATGCGCTCTAGGAAGATGTTGAAGAGTGTTGGAGAGAGTAGGCATCCTTGACGCAAGACCTTAAATCATAACTAAACAAGAACAATACTAATTAAACTAAGTAATTGACGTGTGTTGTAGTTTACCTGCTAATACCACCAGGACTTGAACTAGGGTTCTCTGGATGATGGTGCTCCACGTGGAACCCAACGTTCCCCACATGACCATCTTGATGCTCTGGGACGTATAACGTATATTCCCGTCCAATTTCCAATCGTACTGGTACAGTTCACAACACTGTTAGCAAATAGTAGTGAAATTTAGAACACTGAATATACACACTGATAGAATTTAAACACTGAATACACAGAACACTGAATGTACACACTGATAGAATTTAAAAACTGAATACACCGAACACTGAATATACACACTGATAGAATTTAAACACTGAATACATAAAACACTGAATTTACACACTGATTGATTGATTGATTTATTATTGCTTTAGGTCCAGCGGACTCCCCCGAGCCAAATCAGGACCGGACAACCCCCGATCCGCATAAAAGATCTGTTGAAACAACCCCAGTGGGAAAATTGAATGCCCTCCACCGGCCAGTCACTTTACAATAAAGACATCCCACGCGAGGGACGGCTGAGGGTTGACCTCAACTACGCGAACTCCCCGATTACAAAAACAAAATAGAATACAAACATCATTATAAATCATCAACAAAAAACATACATATAAAATGCCTATAGTGCTAAATAGTACATTCATAGGAAGCCCTAGTGACCACCCGGCAGAAAGCGTCCAACATTCCCAAGCTGATCCAACAGACCTCATACACAAACAAGGAGTCTTGTCCAGGAAGAGTTTTCAAGAAAAAAGGTAGGTCATTGATCTAGCGAAGAAGAAGATAGTATAGCAGAGTGGTAGGACAGATCGGGAATGGGAAAGAGCAAATGAGGAAGACAGCGACAGTGGGAATTTAAAGCACTAAATTTCCAGAAAGTGGGGATACTATTTATACTGAAACCCCCGGCACTCCAACGGGGGGAACTGTTGCCGCAGTTAATTTGTCATGCCTACAAAGGCAAGACAGGTTTTCAACTGGGGCTTTCACTGTACCCTTTATAGGTTAGAACAATCTACAGTGGCAAGATTGCTCATGACCCCAAGGGGTATTTACACACTGATAAAATTTAGAACACTGAACATAAATACTGGTCGAATGCAAAATTCTGTTATAAAACACTGGTACATCACTTTAAAGAAGAAAACAGCCGAATGGTTGACTAACTAAATCGACACTTCAAACAAGGGGCAGTTTTAGGTAAGTACGTATATCTCTCATTATATTTTTAAAAATAAAAGTAAAATAAAATAACACAAAAAATCGCCATGGTCTGTTAGTTTGATATACATTTTTCTAAATGTTTGTCTAATCTATAGTTTTCTGTCTCTGTCTTATCTACAACTTTCTGTCTGTCTTATCTACAACTTTCTGTCTGTCTTATCTACAACTTTATATCTGTCTTATCTACAACTTTCTGTCTGTCTTATCTACAACTTTCTGTCTGTCTTATCTACAACTTTATATCTGTCTTATCTACAACTTTCTGTCTGTCTTATCTACAACTTTCTGTCTGTCTTATCTACAACTTTCTGTCTGTCTTATCTACAACTTTCTGTCTGTCTTATCTACAATTTTATATCTGTCTTATCTACAACTTTCTGTCTGTCTTATCAACAACTTTCTGTCTGTCTTATCTACAACTTTATATCTGTCTTATCTACAACTTTCTGTCTGTCTTATCTACAACTTTATATCTGTCTTATCTACAACTTTCTGTCCCTGTCTTATCTACAACTTTCTGTCCCTGTCTTATCTACAACTTTCTGTCACTGTCTTATCAGCAAGTTTTTGTCTCTGTATTATCTACAGCTTTTTGTCTATTAGTCTTATTTACAACTTTCTGTCTCTGCCTTGTCTACAACTTTGTCTCGGCCTCATCTACAACTTTCTATCTGTTAGTCTTATCTACCATTTTCTTTCTGTTTGTCTTCCAATTATCATTCTCTCTGTTAGTCTTATCTACAACTTTATATGTGTTCCTGGCGGGTTGAATGATTGCCTGTACTGACTAATTGACTTGTTTACTATCTGCATAACGTAATATTTACTAAATTAACGTTGACGTCACCTAAAGAGCCACAGTATTACACATGTTTGTTTTATTTGTGTGTAACAATAAGCTGACTTGGGAACTGGCGTTGTTGACACATTAAAAGACGATACAATGAGCAACCGTTGCTGAAACCGCCCGCTAAGCTCTGAATGTTAGGTCTCTATTTCTTTGCTTGCTAAACCAGCAACTGTGCCTACTATACACATTCTCCCCGTAGTGCTAATTTTAGAATCCGCCTTGATGCTTTTAATAGGCACATCAACAAACGACTTTGACAATTGTATTATTTTTCAGTGGGACAACATTGACTCTGAATTTGAAAAGGATCTGTGACACTGAATTATGAGACATCTTGCGGCCCTTTAAGTAACACTACCAAACTAACGTTTTCCACGTCATGCTTTGATCACATAGGCTAACATTTAATAATAATAATAATAATAATAATAATAATAATAATAATAATAATAATAATAATAATAATAATAATAATAATAATACGGGTATTACTTAACACTTTAACTGCGCTCCCCACGCTTGACATCTTTAAAGCAATCGGTAATTAAACAAATAATGGATAAGTAAAATTACAATCAGTGTACACTATTGACAAGCACATTGACACTGACAATAAACCCAGTCACACTTTCAGAGGTTCAAAAAGACGACAGTAAAACAATGGCGCTATCGGTGAAGATAAACATTATAAAACTATAGCAATATAATTTTAAAACATTTAAAGATGAAATTATCATTTTTATAATTTAAAAAAAAGCACAATTACAAAACAGATTTAAATTCGCAAATAATAATATAGTTTCTTTAAAAACGTCGTACAGCTACAAACAAATACATTTTCGAACAAAAAGGATTACATGATCTTAAAAAGAATTTAAAAGACATATAATAATAATAATAATAATAATAATAATAATAATAATAATAATAATAATAATAATAATAATAATAATAATAATAATAATAATAATAATAACAACATTAACACTAATCAACAACAACAAAATAAAAATAATAAAAAATTGTTATTATTATTATTATTATTATTATTATTATTATTATTATTATTATTATTATTATTATTATTATTATTATTATTATTATTATTATTGCCATATTTGTGCCTTTTCCCACACCGCTAATCAAACTCAAAGCGCGGCAATCTGTACCTACATTCACGCTCACATATCTTACACACTCTGACATACACAACGAACACATTCATCGCTCAGACATTTTTTACGATAGCTTATTCTCTGATATTTTATAACATGTTATGTCTCAATGACATCTTATATGTTATGTCTTATGCTATCTTATGGCTTATGGCACCTTATGATATGTTACGTCACAATGATATCTTTTATGTTATGTTACGATATGTTATCTTATGATATTTTATGGCTTAATGATACTGTATTGTTATGACATGTTATAATATGTTAGAAGTTGAACAAAAGAAAGCGACGTGTACCCGTTTTACCTGTTGCTACGCTGGTTGACTAGCTGGCTCAACACAGGCCGCAGGTAACACAACTTTCTCCGACTGTGTCCGCTTCACTCACAATATCACAACTGCAGCATCACGCTACCAGCAGCAGCAGCAGCAGCAGCAACCATGGCTCACGGCATGACTGTTGTGTTACTGCCTAGTCAAAAGATCAACCAGCGCATCACGGGCAGGCTGGCTTTGTGCTACCTCACCTAGCGATACTGAGTATCAACCTCTACCGAGCTGGCCTGTGGTAAATGAGCTTACAGCTGACCTGCAAGCTGAATCTGGGGTCTATATATTATTTTATTTTATTTTATTATTGCGGATTTTTATAGCGCACATATCTCGCCGTACTTGACAAGACTCAAGGCGCTGGCCGATACAGGATCTAACTCAAACCACCCGATACGCCCACCCGCAGCCTTTGGGCTGCATGGTCTGACGCCCGAACAATTGAGCACAATCCTGGGCAGCCAGGGATGGGGGAGAAGGACCAAGTGCATGCTGGGTGTGTTCTTGTTACCGGCACTCACCCGTGTAGGACATGAGCGTCAGAATCTTTGAAGTCCGTTCTGATGGAATGTATGCGGCACACAGACTAGACCTAGGTTTATACTCTTATCCGAAGGAGTAGGAAACGGGAGTAAAGTGTCTTTCCCAGGGACACAACACAATGCCCCGGACAGGGCTCGAACCCGGGACCTTCAGATCCGCAAGCCAAAGTCTACCCATTCCCCACACTCCCCGGTCCCCGTTGTATCTCAGTAGTAGACCCTTTACCTTGGACCCCGCTGTATCTCAGTAGTAGAGACCCTTTACCTTGACCCTGCTGTATCTCAGTAGTAAACCCTTTACCTTGACCCCGCTGTATCTCAGTAATAGACCCTTTACCTTGACCCCGCTGTATGTCAGTAGTAGACCCTTTACCTTGGACCCCGCTGTATCTCAGTAGTAAACCCTTTAAATTGACCCCGCTGTATCTCAGTAATAGACCCTTTACCTTGGACCCCGCTGTATCTCAGTAGTAGACCATTTACCTTGGACCCCGCTGTATCTCAGTAGTAGACCCTTTACCTTGGACCCCGCTGTATGTCAGTAGTAGACCCTTTACCTTGGACCCCGCTTTATGTCAGTAGTAGACCCTTTACCTTGGACCCCGCTGTATCTCAGTAGTACACCCTTTACCTTGACCCCGCTGTATCTCAGTAGTAAACCCTTTACCTTGGACCCCGCTGTATCTCAGTAGTAGACCTTTAACTTGGACCCTGCTGTATCTCAGTAGTAGACCCTTTACCTTGGACCCCGCTGTATCTCAGTAGTAGACCCTTTACCTTGGACCCCATTGTATGTCAGTAGTAGACTCTTTACCTTGGACCCCGCTGTATGTCAGTGTTAGACCCTTTACCTTGGACCCCGCTGTATCTCAGTAGTAGACCCTTTACCTTGGACCCCGCTGTATCTCAGTAGTAGACCCTTTACCTTGGTCCCCGCTGTATCTCAGTAGTAGACCCTTTACCTTGGACCCCGCTGTATCTCAGTAGTAGACCCTTTACCTTGGACCCCGCTGTATCTCAGTAGTAGACCCTTTACCTTGGTCCACGCTGTATCTCAGTAGTACACCCTTTACCTTGGTCCCCGCTGTATCTCAGTAGTACACCCTTTACCTTGGTCCCCGCTGTATCTCAGTAGTAGACCCTTTACCTTGGTCCCCGCTGTATCTCAGTAGTAGACCCTTTACCTGGCACACCTTGGACTCCGTGGTGGGCAAGAAAAGTGTTTATTGTTTATGCTGGGTGTACCATCCTTGCTCCTACGTCGAAAGGGCGTGGCAGAGAATTAGACACTGTGGTTAATTCCAACGTCTACACTGGATAGCATTATCGCAGAAGATAATTATTAATCCATGGAATTAAGGTGAAAGATTTCAGATAAGCGTATAAAAAATGTAAAAGTCACTGTGATTCCACATAACGTCAAGGGCCTCTGTTACATTTAGCCACATTGACAACACAAACCTTTGTAAAGTGTGTGTGTATGTGTGTGGGTGTGTGTGTAGGTGTGTGTGTGTGTGTGTGTGTGTGTGTGTGGAGGTGTGTGGGTGTGTGTGTGTGTGTGTGTGTGTGTGTGTGTGTCTAGGTAGAAACGACGTTACACTGACATAAACTTGAAACTCTACGTACTTTCTTTTGACGTGTGTGTGTGTGTGTACCTTCTGTGCGCCTTGAGTCTTGCTTGCAGCGTAGCTATGTGCGATTTACAAGCCTCTTCATCATGCAGAACACAGGTAACGTAAAGCATATCATGATGATGATGATGATAATGATGATGATAATGATGATGATGATGATGATGATGATGATGATGATGATGATGATGATGATGATGATGATGATGATGATGATGATGATGACAGAATTGTTAGGCAAGGGTGGTGAAGATGATGAAGATGATTACGCTGTTTGCTAATGGGGAAAGACCACTGAGGTAGTTTATAGCTCAGTGGGAAAGACAGCGACTGGCACGATGTGCTAGAAGAACGAAGATGCATAATTGACGTCAGTTGCGGGATAATGACGCTATCTGCTTAGAACATAATGACGTAGATGACAAAACGCCACGCTGTGCTGTAATTGACGTCTAAGCCTGTTCCCTGTTCAGTTACCGAACTAACGATGAGTCGTCTGCTCACACAGACCTACCCTGGTTTAGCGGAGTACAGCACTGGTGCACTGTGGCGGTACACACGCACGTGGAGCTGTGGCGCGCTTGTACTCCAGCGGTGTGGAATGCGCTGTGCAGGAAAGCTGGACGTTCCTGAGGAAGATCTACGTGATGACAGCATTCCTCACAACACCCCTCGCGCACCTACATATTCCATGACTACCCCCCTTCCTCCCCCTTCACCCCCTTCGCCCCTCCATGCACCCCCACCACCCCCAAGCACCATCGCCTGCTCCCCATTCCCCCTATGGTTGAAACAAGTCTCGGGTGCACAGCGCACGTTGTAACATTAATACAACGAACCCAGCTAGTTAGTAATTCATTGCTTACAGGGTCCAGCGGACTGCGAAGAGCCGAATCAGGACCACAAAATCAAGACCACAACTTCGCTGAAAGAGGACTCGCCCCTGATCCGCAATAAAAGATCTGCAGAAACAACCCTAGTGGTAACACTGAAGGCATTCCACCAGCCGGTCACTTTACAATAAAGACATCCATGCAGTGGACGCTGAGGCTATACTCTAATTTATCGAACCCCCGTTTACAAAAACAAAATAGAATACAAACGTCGTTATAAAATATATACAAAACACATACATATAAAATGCTTACATTGCCAAACAATAACATCATAGGAAGCCCCAGTGATCATTTGGCAGAAAGCGTCCAATATTCCCAAGCTGATCCAACCGAGGTCACACACAAATGAGGAGTTTTGTACCGGAAGAGTTTTCAAGAAAAAAGGTAGGTGACTGGTCTAGCGAATAAGAAGATAGTATAGTAGATTGATAGAACAGAGTAGGAATGAGAAAGAACAAAGGAGAAAGACAGCGACAGTGGGAATTTAAAGCACGAACTTTCCAGAAAGTGGGGATAATATTTTAATATTTATACTGAAACCTCCGGCACCCCCACGGGGTAAACAATTTCAAACCAAGCGAAGAAGATATTCCCCTTGAACATTTGACAGGCAAGTGTACAGAGGCAAAGGCTAAACACTCATCAAACCTCGGACATTGAAATTTACCCATCAACCATCACTACAACCCCTTTTCTTTCTGTCTGTCTGTCAGTCTGTCTCTCTCCTGTCTGTCTGTCGCTGTCTCTCTTTCCTTCCCTTCTTAGGAAGGCAGGAAGGAAGAAGCGGTTTCCAGAACTGGGTGTCTTGTCTGGATGTGTGTGAGTGTTATTTTTGTGGCATGCCGAAACAATTTACTGCTAAATTGTGGGACTGGTCCCGGAACAATCAAACCTGCCAGACGCAAAAGTTACCTCCTTTTTGATTGGTCCAGAATTCCGGCAATCTCTTCCGCTTTGGAAGTGTACAAGCAGAAGTCTGGTTTTGAAAATATTCTTGTATGCCCTAGATTCCACTACCTCCCGATCTCTCTGTTCTGCCTCTGTGTCTGTATCTCTCTGCCCCTGTCTCTGTGTCTGTATCTCTCTGTCTCTGTGTCTGTATCTCTCTGTCTCTAGCTCTGTGTCTGTATCTCTGGGTCATTAGTGGACCTCCGCTCACTGCCCAATGTGAGATAGACGGTTTCAAACAATGCTAATCTACTACCCTATGAATAATAATGAAACGTCTGTCACTCCCTGTCACTCTATAGAAACCACGCGAGTTACACTGTGGCACAATAGTAGGCCTAGCTTGCTGGCGCGGTGGGTTCGTCGCCGGTTTCCTATGCCGAAGGTTGCGGGTTCGATTCCTGTTGAAGACGAACTTATGTGACTGTAGGTACGAGACTATTCAGTGCACGGAGGGTTGTCTCCAGGTACTCCGGTTTGCTACCGCCTTTTAATAATGGTATCGGATACAGTCTATGTAAAAATTTCAAAAACTAAAATTCGAGTTCCTTTTCGCCTTCTAATAGCAAACTTGGCTTGACACCACACGTTTCAGTGATGGATGTGTGTTGTGTGTGTAGGAATGTCTGTAACACGTCAGCCTTTGCGTTGGCTACAGATCGCAACGCTTTGATTGTGATTTAGGAATAGGGTGGCATTATTATTACAGTGACTGTAGAAAAGCTTACGCTTCACAACTCCACAACAAGACTCCACAACAAGACTCCACAACAACACTCCACAACAACATTCCACAACAACACTCCACAACAACACTCCACAACACCACAACAAGACTCCACAACAAGACTCCACAACAAGACTCCAAAACAACATTCCACAACAACACTCACAACAACACTCCACAACAACAATTGGGCTGTAGCCGTCCTCTGGTCATTATTTTGATTCATCTGGGCGTCGGCCAGTCTGAGCTCACAGGCTTTTAGCCGAGCTGGGTAATCATCTGGTATTCATCTGGTACACACCTGGTCGTTACAAACCAGATGTGGTCGTTGCGAACTAGATATGAGGTTTTCAGGAAGATTGTTTTCCTTTCACCAGCCTGCCTTTGTGTATACTTGATCTACTTGCACACAAAAATCAAATCGCTCTTACTTCTCAACACACACACATACCCCCCCCCCATCCCTACCCCCACCCCCTCACACACACAGGCGCGAGAGAGCGCGCCTGCTCCATGCTACTCAAGGTAAAGGCCCTCCTCGCTCATGGTACTGGTGCGATACAGCGTGTTTCTGCTACACCGTGTCGCCTGTGATTCCCTCTGACATAGGCCTATGACCCAATAACGCAGGCACATGCCAGGTTTTTAGCCTATATAGATATGATACTGTAGCAGTCGGTTGTGATTGGGCCATGGAATCTATCGTACCGTAAAACAGCCCTACCGCAGCGACGTCCCTCAAATACATGTATTTAGTATTAGCTTCACCTGTCCTGCTACAAGTCGACGAGGAAAGAAAACTTCTTTGATCTGCCAATCGAAATGATCATGACTAAGAAGAAGAGGAAGAAGAAGAAGAAGAAGAAGAAGAAGTACAACAACAATAACAACAACAACAACAACAACAACAACAACAACAACAACAACAACAACAACAACAAGAAGTGTTAGTTTGTTAATCTCAGCCGGAAATGACAGTACAGCAGCATGACGTCAAACAGAATGGACACACTCAAAGCCCACACGGATCCTGACCTCTAATCTGAGCTGACAGAGATGATTACATTCCCTGAAAACCTTCGAGGTCCAACAAAGGTAGTTGACCCACGGCGGTCGATACATTTCTGAATAAAGTCACGGAAACCCCTGTCTGGCGTCGGTGTATTTAACCCCTGTCTGGTGTCGGTGTATTTAACCCCTGTCTGGCGTCGGTGTATTTAACCCCTGTCTGGCGTCGGTGTATTTAAACGTGGGGCCCAGAAAAAGGTGTTTGTCGCTCATTGCGGACTATATCTTTTGCGAATAATGTCACTATACATCTCTGGTCAGGCCTCGGTGTATTTCATCGCTGCAAACTGACAACAATATTGTTGTCAAGGAGCTAAGCGTAAAGTGTTCAGTGCCAGCAAAGTACATATACATTCAACAGGTTGTTGTGATATGACGTATATAACGTAATTAAGCATATTGAGCATTTCATGTCATGTTGTCATGTTGGGATGTCATGTTTGCAGAGAAAAGGGACTAAAAACTAGTGCCAAAGGTAGGACTCACCATCCAAATTGTACACACATTTGATGAATGTTCAGAGATCTGCCCACAAGGAGTTGGAACTGTTAAGGGCATAACTCCTGGAGCTCAAGACATATTTCAAATAATACGCTTTTTTTTCAGAAGAAGAAGAAGAAGAAGAAGAAGAAGAAGAAGAAGAAGAAGAAGAAGAAGAAGAAGAAAATAATGATGATGATGACGATGATAATAATGATGATGATGATGTTGATGATAATGATCGATAATCATGATCATGATAATCATGATATACCTGGTTGGCCAAACCAAAGGGAGAGAAACAGTGAAATAGACCTCATTGTACGTGCAGTTTTGTTATAGCGAATTTTCTCCCTTGTATAAATCTCTTAGTCGATCAAATGTCAATTTAGGACTCACTCCCTTTCTGTCTTGCCGTCAGGTGTGTTCCCCGAGGTCTCTGTTTCCTCAGTTCTATATCCCCTCAGCTCTAGGTCTATGTCTCTCTAGGGCAATGTTTCCCAGGTTTGTGTTCCCCAGGTCTATGCTCCGCGAGTCTAGGTCTCTTCCCAATGTCTATATATAGATGTGCGGAAAACAATATTATGTGAAAACATAAACTTGGTGGAACATAGACATACTGCGTGTAAATGTGATTGTGCGCCCCTTTTTGGCGGGGGTTCCACTATTTACTCAAACGGTGAAATAGCAACGCTCTAGCTTAATCAAATTACATACTTATAATTAACATTATTTCGTGCACAAGACTACTACGTTCCTATAGGCCTAATATATAATTTACTACTATCACAGAATATGACCTTTACTAGTACAATCAATCAATCAATCAATCAATCAATAATTTATTTTAACGTCATTTCACATATGTGATTTTAGACCTTACAGTCATCCTCACGCATGTACACAAACATATAATAATATAACAATTTAAAGTTGAACTATAATCATACAAAATATCTAACAGTACTACAAAAGTTTACCAACTGCAGACCTGTAAATTATTCGGGCAATATCTATCATTGCTGGACTATGCAACAAAATGTCAATTGATTCTTGACTATTTACATCGTTATTATTTTCTTTATATAACATTACCAAAATAGGACATTCATATAACAGATGTTTAACAAATATTGGTTGTAAGCAAGTGCAAACTACATCTTTTAAAAACTTGGTGTTCCATGAATGTACTCTTAGTTTATTAATTATTCTACACAAATGTCTTGGACAAGAAAATTTTTCATTCTTTCCATTGCTAGGTAAATTAGAATATATATTATTCTCTAATAAAGATATTAATTAAGGCTTTATATTATTATATGTAATAGTATCGCCTAATTTCATTGCTCCTCGTTTAGCCAATTTATCAACTATATTATTCCAATAAATGCAGGTATGAGAAGGAATCCAACAAAAGGATACTCCAATACCTTTAGATATAATATAATGTATTAAAGACTTAATTTCAAATAAAATATCTGTCCTCCTTTTACATGACCAATATTTCAAAGAATATAAAACTGATTTTGAATCTACACATAAAAGAATATTAAATAAAGCCAATGAAGAATTACAAATATTATTTAAAGCCATAAGGATTGCATACAATTCGGCTGTAAATATTGAGACATTCTTACCAATATAATATGACTTTTGAATTTTTAAGTCAGGAATTCCAGCGACAGCATGGGATGTTTCTAGAACTGAGCCGTCAGTATAAATTTTTAAATGATTAGAATATTGTTTCTCCAGCAGCTCTCTAGCCTCAGTAACAATTAACTGTATATTTTCACTTTTCGTGGTATCTGAGTAATCAATATGGAACGTTGCGTTTCCATGCTCCCATCCTATCCTATCCTATCCTATCCTATCCTGTCCCGTAACCCGGAGGTCGTAGGGGCACCACAGATGCTCGTTTAACCAGCATACTCCATCTTTCTCTGTCCTCAGCAGCCCTGATGGCTTCGCTCAGTGTCAAACCAGTCCATTCTCGAATGTTGTCCTCTATGTTGTTTCTATGCTCCCATTGCGGAATCTGAGGTGTAATTGGTAATATAGGAATAGAAGAAATGTCAATATTACAATTTGTTAAAATATCGTATTTATAATTTCGTATTGGTTGGAGATATGATAAATGTCTAGCTCGTTTGGGAAAATCTACATTAGCATCAATAAATATTTCCTCTGAAACAGAATTTGAAACTGATAAACTTCTAACAACATATTTTGCTATCGATAATTTTTGTTGTTCAAGAAAAGATAAAAGGCAAGCTTCTTTATATGATTTTATTGTACTCGAATGCACTGGAACCTCTGAGGCTATTTTCACTGCTTTACTGTCAATGCTTTGCAATTTATTCAACAATGAATTTGATGCAGAAAAAATATACTTCTTGTCCATAACTAAGTACAGATCTTACTAACGATATTGCCAAATGAAGTAATGTATTTGTCTTGACTCCACGGCTGTAGCCTACACAAAGTAGTTTCAAAAAATGTAATCTTTTGCTGGCTTTTGATATTAAGTATTGAATATGATAGTTCCAGTTTAGTTTTGGAGTAACTTTACTAGTACTGCTCACTACATGTGCTCCGCCCTAACACGTCACTTCCTGTGTGGGGTGGCGATTAACCAATTGGTTTATATTTCCGGTTGGTGGCGTTCGTTCCACTTGGTCACGCGACCCTAATTTACTGATAGCAAAGAGCTTATATAGTCTTTGCTGATAGCTAAGTTGATTACAATACTATTTCACGTCCTTGTTCGCGCTTGTGGCTTGTACTTTGTTTCACATTCAGATGTTATGTTACCAAAGTTTTTTTGTTTTTTTAAATAAATATTTTAAGATAATTATTTTTTAAGATTTGAATTTGTAATTTCACGACTCAGTTATTTTGCTTCCTGTCTCTCTTTCTCTGCCCCAAATCTGTTTATATCTCTCTATCCCTCTGTCTGTCTCTGTCTCTGTCTCTCTGGTCTGTCTGTCTGTCTCTCTCTCTCTCTCTCTCTCTCTCTCTCTCTCTCTCTCTCTCTCTCTCTCTCTCCCTCTGTTGTCCTATCCCATAACTCGAAAGTTGTTGGGGCATCGCAGTTGATCGTTCAAACAGCGTACTCCATCTTTCTCTGTCCTCAGCAACCCTCATGGCTTTGCGCAGTATCCAGCCAGTCCATTCTTGAATGTTGTCCTCCCACCTCTATTTCTGTATCCCTCTTCTTCTGCCTCCTTGCACGTAGAAGAGCCTTATGAGCCTTATGCTCTGGTGATGTGGCCATATCATCGGAGTGTCCGTTTCTTCACTACTGTGAGCATGTCATCGTGTTGTCCAATGGTTTGTGTGAGAGGTTTGGCAAGGCATGCAGCAGGCCACGCAGTACAAAGATAAGAATTCCACTTCGCCTGACCCCGACCCCACGCTCCCTGACCGGTTAAACCACTTCTACGCGCGATTTGATACGCTCAACGTAACTCTGAACTCTCCCCTGCCCCCTCCTGATCTTAGTTTCGCGGCCCCTTTCACAAGACAGGAAGACGAAGTTAGAGCGATCTTTAAGAAGCAGATTGCTTTGAAGGCCCCTGGGCAAGAGGGTGTAACCCCGGCAGCTTTGAAATCCTGCGCTAATCAGCTTGCCCCAGTATTCACTGACGAGGGAGCATACAGGCAAGCAGTGGAGGAGCACCATGCAACCCCTGTCCATCAAAACGGAAGTAGTGGAACAAGTAGACAGTTTGAGGTTTCTCGGCACAACCATTTCCTCGGATTTAGGATGGGAAAAGCACATCACTGGCGCAGTCAAGAAGGCCCATCAGAGACTTTTATTTTCTCCGCCAGCTTAGGAAGTTTCGGGTGAGCCAAGCTGTCATGACCAATTTTCACCGCGCCACCGTAGAAAGCATTTTGACCTTTTCATTCATTGTTTGGTATTCCAGCGCAAGATGCGTTGGCGGGGCCCTCCCGTCCATCGAGGCTTTACACGCGCAACATGTCACACGCAGAGCCAAACATATTATCCATGATGAGTCTCACCACGCCCACGTGCTATTCCAGATGCTTCCCTCAGGTCGTAGATTCCGTTCCATTCCCAGCAAAACCACACGCTCACTGAATGACTTCTTCCAGTGGTCTGTCAGACACTTAAACCATAATATAGAAATCACTTCGGCTGTTCTTTATTGTGTGTACTTTTATAGTCATACTAATCATGAATTGCGGGAGCATGCTTATGCATGCGAATCTATTTTGGTCATCTGTATATTTGATGTGTCTGACCATAGACCACACAATAACCGGACAAGCATCTCATTGCCCAGAAACAGACGAACCGCAGGCAGAACTCCCGTTGCGCATGCGTCAGTTGACGAAGTCAACCTATGCATCCGCATTTCTTTTCCACACACATCAATGGAGATGGACAGGGGTTTGCAAGTAAAGAGGAGCAAACATTGTTTGAACTCCAAGATTTTCTAGCTTGAACCTACTTATTTACCATAAACAGAATTGACAGTTATTTATACTCCTGTGATTTCTTCTCCGTTCTATCATTCCACTGCATTAACTTGCAAACCGAATCCGAGTACTTCTTAAAACCACTACTTCCTTTCGGTTACGAATAGATCGCAACATACACAATTTGAATACAGATTGACAGACATACGTATAGTACAGATTGACAGACATACGTATAGTACATTTTGTGCATGTGTTTTGTGGCCAGCGGAAGGCGCGGTCCTTGATGACCCGGGCGACGACCGATCCGGTATGGAGTGAGCGGTTCTTTTTCATAATACGGTGTGTCTTGAGCACGAAAGACCTGGCAGGGCCCAATCCTCTCCAGGCTGTTGGCCACAGCCGAAATCCACGAGTACAGTGTGGCTCGCCTTGGCCCCGAGCTCGTGGTTGTTGAACCTGTAGTAACATGAGGTTCCTCCGTCCTGGCCGGTGACTTTTGTGTATAAGACTTTCGCCCAGGGATGCCGTGCTGACATCACCCTTGTTAGTCGTCTCTTACGACACGCCGGGAAACGTTGGGTATATTTGTTTCAGTAGGGAAATAACGGCTATTCTAGAGCTTTTGCGATCATATGTTCTGTTCCTTGGTTTACACTAGTTTTTCATTTGGACAAGTAGTGCCCAACCTTTTTAAACACCATAACTTTAGTTTTATCAAGATTTACAGTCATTTGTAATGCACCGCAACATGTCTTTACTGAATTCAATTGATTTTGCAAACCAGAGGATGGGGTTGACAGTTGACCAACATCATCTATAAATGAAAGTAGAAACAGCTCCAAACGACCCGGCAACAGTTGCGCTCCATGTTTACCAGTTTGATTTTAAAAATGAGTAGCATTTTATGTAGGAGTTTGATTAATATGATGAAGCATTTTGATGCACAGAGAGAGAGAGAGAGAGAGAGAGAGAGAGAGAGAGAGAGAGAGAGAGAGAGAGAGAGAGAGACACAGAGAGAGAGACACAGAGAGAGACACAGAGAGAGAGACAGAGTTATAAGTACAGTGCTGTTTTCCTGTGCGGTGAAGTGCACTTGTACCTGCCTACATTGATTGGTCTCAACACTTTGTTATTTACATGTAGCATCGCTAATCTTCACTATTCCACTCACTTCCTTCTTTTTCCGTTACGATATTCAATCATACATTTCCATTGAAGTTATATGTAATATACCAGCAAAGAGAGAGGGAGAGAGAGAGAGAGAGAGAGAGAGAGAGAGAGAGAGAGAGAGAGAGAGAGAGAGACAGAGAGAGACAGAGAGAGACAGAGAGCGAGAGACAGAGACAGAGAGACAGAGACAGAGACAGAGAGACAGGGACAGGGATAGGCTGAGACAGAAAGGTGAGTACTGGACTGGCATACAGACAAAGACACTAAGAAACGGACAAAAAGAAAATGAGAGCGCGAAGGGTGTGGAGAGGGTTGAAGGAAAGGAAAAGAGGGAGAGGGGAGGGGAGAGAGAGAAGTAGTGTTGAATGGTCACGGTACTTTTACAAATGGGGGCTCTTGAAACCGAAACCAAAATAACAAACCAACGAATTATTACTTGGCACTTGAAACACAGCGCTTCAGTCACTTTAAGGACACGCGTATCAGCATCACACATCCTGTTACAATTCACAGTCAGTGGTGCCGCCTTGGAACACATAATATTAAGCAAAGCCAAAAGAATCAGCTCTTTTTCATAAGTACGGTTGTGGTATACATAGATACATGCATTTGTGTATGATAACAGATAACAGACTGTATTTGTGGTATAAATAGATACATTCATTTGTGTATGATAACAGGTAACAGACTGTATTTGGCCAAGTTGCATCTGCACATAAGCACCTGGATCATATTGTGATGTTGATTAAACACTCATGTTAAGAACTATCACTGTTACTGACATCTCTCACCATAGCCTGTACCCTGCAATAACCCACTCACACCATACCCTGCACCCTGCAATAACCCACTCACACCATACCTGCAACCTGCAATAACCCACTCACACCATACCCTGCAACCTGAATAATAAACCCACTCACACCTGCAACCTGCAATACTCCCAACCCACACACCACATACCCTGCAACCAATAATACTCACACCACACCACACCACAACCCCCACCCTGCAACAATTACTCCACACCATACCCACCCCAACACTCTGCACACACCCACTCTCACCTGCTCTGCATAAACACACCCACACACACACACACACACACACACATAAATGATACATACATCTAAATAGAAATACTCCACACACACACCCACACACACACACACACACACACACACACACATAAATGATACATACATCTAAATAGAAATACTCCACACACACACCCACACACACACACACACACACACACATAAATGATACATACATCTAAATAGACATACTCCACACACACACATAATACAGACGATTAAAATTGTACATTAAAATAGTTAAACCATGTACGACAACATTAGATTAAATGTAAAGAAACAATTTAGGATAAGACAATAACTAATAATGTAATTATCTCGCGATACTTGTAATTATCGGGTTTTGGCGCTAGCAAGTACTTTAAAAAAAAAAAAAGGTTATTTTCTACTGAATCTTACATGTTCCGGACGGGCAACACTATGAATTTGAAACGGATCTGTGATCCTGAGACAATGAAGAGCGCTGCTGACATGATCACGAGGAAGAATGAACTCACAGTGATTTTAAGGGGATCTTAAATTAAGTTCCTGTTTGCACAAAGACGCAATGTCGTCGTCGCAGTGATACAGTCAGTGTAGCAGCGACAGCCACAGCTACGAAAACAGTCTCCGTGACTGTAGCACCGAAAAAAAAATCTGTGAATGTAGCAACGAATATAGCAGTATCCGCGGATGCGGCAACGCTATTGGAAAACATTGTCCTATAAAATATCATAACAGAACACGTGTGAAGGTAAGTTGCCGATTTTGATCACAGTTATGTGTCTTGTTTTTCCTCCATAATGGGCTGTTGTTGTTCATTTTGGATAACACCTAGTAGGCCGATAGGCCTATTGATGTGCACTCTCAACAGATTCATAGAGGATACTTTCTCTGTAGTTAATATAATATAATATAATATAATATAATATAATATAATATAATATAATATAATATAATATAATATAATATAATATAATATAATATAATATAATATAATATAATATAATATAATATAATATAATATAATAATCAGCGGGGAATGTTGGCATCACGAGGAAAAGAACATGACGGTTTTATTCATCCTCCTACTCGCATATGTGTGTTTTGAATTGAACTGAGCTATTTTTAGGCAATGAAAAGTATTTAGTATTGATCTTATTGTGTAGATGTATGTCTTCCTTCTTTTCACTCACGAATCGTCACAATACTTACACTCACACATTGTTAGCTCCCCTTGACGTATATATTTAGTACGTCCTTCAGAGCAGCTAGACAGTTCTAGTTTACTTCCAAAACAGAAAACATAATATACATAATATAGCCTAGTATACTACTACTACTACTACTACTACTACTACTACTACTACTACTACTACTACTACTACTACTACTACTACTACTACTTAGGGTATTTATATTGCGCCTTTTCCTAATGATGTATCAGTTCAAAGCGCAGTTTTCGCGCATTCATACTAGACGTAAACATCCAGAAAAATATTAAATTAAATCAAAGAAAACGCTTAGGCTATAGGAAGAAATTAGCTACATAAATGAATGAATTAATTAAATAATAACTTCATAAAATCAAATACCGTACAATTTTAAGTTATTTGTGAGTGGGGTAGGGTGGAGAGAGGGTTGTATTTGGGGAGTGGGGAGGGACTTATATTGTCTTACCGAAGAATACTTTGAGTAATATAAACAGGTTTTAACCGCACGTCAACCACATGATAATCTTCAGCATTATTTTTTGTCTGCCGTGGAACTGAATTACCATGTCCTCTTGCAATGCAATGTTTACAGGGAGATAACAGAGGTATACAAACTAACAATACACAGGTCATCATAAGTGGTCAGACAATAATCGTTTATATATACACGTCCTTGACCCTTTCCAGTTCCCTTTGTTCACTGAGAGAGAGAGAGAGAGAGAGAGAGAGAGAGAGAGAGAGAGAGAGGGAGAGGAGAGAGAGTATATTATCTATCAATACAGAGACATTTTCCCATTGGTACATTGATTTATTCCAGGTAAGGTTCGTAAACATAGTGAACTTATACCAACAAATGCAACAACAACAATGACAAAATTGTTTTAACATTAACAATGTAACAATTTCTCTTTCAGCTACACAAGCATATTATAAAGGCTCAGTCAGCATACACAGGTCATCATTAATCCCTCTTTGTGTTAAACGCTATCAGCTCTAGTGATGAAGGGCGCTGTGCCAATGTTTATTATTATTATTATTATTATTATTATTAGTAGTAGTAGTAGTAGTAGTAGTAGTAGTAGTAGTAGTAGTAGTAGTAGTAGTAGTAGTAGTAGTAGTAGTAGTAGTAAACAATTATTAATACCATGGTGGTCATAACACAAGGACAAATTCATTATTGTAGGAAATATGTCAATAGTATCACACTCTCTCCACTGCACTGAGGTTTAAAGATATAGCCTAGTTTTTAACACCAGATCTTTAGATTTATACCTGTTGGGTTGACAGTACTAGCCCTATTAGAACTGGTCTGTGCACGCGCACATTTTATGGCTTGGACTTTAAAGATCCTGACGCTCGTGTCCTAGCCATGCGAGTGAAAGAAACATCAATAAACCCAGTATGCACTATAGGTCCTGACCCTCCCCTCCCCTCTCCCCTTTTCTCCCTGTCCTAGGTGGCGCAGCTTCTTTGGCTGCCGCGCTTTGGCTGAGAAGGAAAGCTGAAATTGGGCCGCAAAAAGCAGATAACACTATGTAACACATTTTCACTTTTGTTCTGTTCCTGGGTTGAAAGTGTGTTTTCCTAACCCGTTAGGTCTAGAACAGAAAGGAAATCGCTGTTATTCCAGAAAAACTTTGCTTCTGTGACCGGGACAATGAAATTTGGAAAATCGCGTGTGTTCGAGAAAATTATCGATTTGCTTTCAATGCCGAGCTTCCTCCCTGAACTGCTAGAGTTGTCCACATGTTTCTACAATTCTCCTGAACACTCTAGAACGTTCAAGAAACTTCCAGAACTTTCGAGAAACTCTCAGAACTTTCTAGAACGTTTCAAAAGTAGCTGTACAAGTATAAAAGCACACGACCACTGTGTCCTTGAGTGTCTGGCCCTGGAGCCTGACTTCTCCGCGGTTAGGATTGCCTGCCGCGACGTGCATCTGGACTCCATGGCCGACCTGGTAGCCTACTCCTTGTTGACTAACTTTAGACTGCTGTTCATGACCTCGGTGTGCACCTACCGCTCACGAGTGTCTGTACACCTTTAGACCCAACCTGGCCGCTTCTCTCCCCGGAACTCGTCTTGGGTTCCTTTGTCTTACAGCTACTAATGATGACTATCCGCACTCAGTTACCTGTTTGTAACCTATTCCCCCACCTGGCTCATGGGCCTTGGGTTCCACTCTACCTTCACGGGTCCTGGGTATGCTCTACTTAAGTGACATGTTCCCACTCAGCTACTACTACACGGATTGTACCCTCAGCTGACCCATTGGGTCCTGGGTATTACTACCACGTACTGACTTATACCGCTCAGCTACCTTGCTCTCATACCACATGGCTCATACCTCCAGTCGACCCCATGGGTCCTGGGTATACGTTTCCATGACTGACCACCCCCCTCACATGACTCATACCTTCAGTTGATCCTTGTGTCCTGGGTATTAGATACCACTACTGACTTTTCTCACCACATGACTTATACCTCAGTTGATCCCTTGGATCCTGGGTACTCGTTTTCATGATTGACATCCCATACCACATGGCTCATACCTTCAGTCGACCCCACGGGGCCTGGGTATCCGTTTCCATGACTGACCATCCCCTCCACATGACTCAATACCTTCAGTCGACCCCACGGGGCCTGTGTATCCGTTTCCATGACTGACCATCCCCTCCACATGACTCATACCTTCAGTTGACCCCTGTGTCCTGGGTATCCGTTTTCATGAATGACTTTCCCTACCTCACTGTACCATTTTTTTCCCTTCCTTGTTTTATGGGTCCATTCTTGATTGTTTATAGCTTTTACCCGGCCCTCCTCGACTTTTAATGTGGTCTTGAAGGATTTTTATCTAATTAGGTACGTTCCCCTCCCCCCGCACTTCCTGGTCACTGCTATTGCCGATTGCTATGTTTTGGATTTATGTTTGACATTTCGTATTTTTGTATGTTACATTCTTAATTTGGGTGTCGGATAGCGCAGTGGTTGGAGCACTCGCTACTGTGTCGCAAGTTAAGCACCGTCCAGTGCGGTTAGCACTTGGATGGGTGACCGCAAAACGTGAAGCGACAACTAACAACGCCCCCAGTTGACTCAACTGTGACTGAGTACCTACTCTCTTAAGGGTGGGGAAGGTAAAGCAGCGAGGGAGAGAGATGGGCATCACCCTCATTACGCTGGCCCAAGATAACTGTGATCTCCAACATCACGCTCCCCTACGGCCACAAGGCTATGGGACTACCTTTACCTTACTTTACATTCTTAATTTAAACGTTTTAAATCTGCTTCATGTAACGCGCTCGGAGCTTCCCTGTGAGGGACAAGTGTGCTTCTTAAATGAATTAAATTATTATTATTATTATTATTATTATTATTATTATTATTATTATTATTATTATTATTATTATTATTATTATTATTATTATTATTATTATAGGTGCGCTTGAACTTTAGCGGGAGCACGCGTGCCTACAAAGATAGTATCTTTGGTGCCTATATCACGGAACTGAATGGTTTAATTTAGGGTCTTATGCACCGTTGGTGTACAGCAGTGCAGTGGAGGATGTTGACATTATCCCGAGGACAGTGAGAAGATGGCGGTTTATCCATCCTCCTACTCACATGTCTGTTTTCAACTGAGCTCAGCTATTTTTAGGCCATCAAAGGTACTTAGTATTCATCCTTTTGTGTGTAGATGTGAGTCTTCGCTTCCTCTTTTCCACCCACACGAATCGTCACAATTCTTAAGTAGATTACTGACGACCCTATACTCAAACATTGTTAGCTCCCCTGGACGTCTAGTTAGTTCGTCCTTCATAGCAATTAGAGGCTGCTACAGGGTGTTTGAAAACTGCCCTTGGAAGCCTTGCTTATAACGTTTGGTAACAAATGCCGCATTTGCATGTATCGTGGTCGTTATAGTGATTGCATTTAACTGACGAGATTTCATCTCACAGTGACGAGAGTAGCCCATAGTGGACCGTTGTCTGACACTGCGCGAGTGAGCTCAGCTGACATGAGATGTAAGACGTAAGACGTAAGAGGACCTATTCTATAATATTCTAGCCCGTAACTCGAAGGTCGTTGGGGCACCACAGATGATCGTTTAAACAGCGTACTCCATCTTTCTCTGTCCTCAGCAACCCTCATGGCTTCGCTCAGTGTCCCATTCTCGAAAGTTGTTCTCCCACCTCTTTTTCTGTCTCCCTCTTCTTCTGCCTCCTTGCACCGTGCCTTGCAGGATGGTCTTTGCAAGGCCTGATGCTCTGTTGACTTGGACATTGATGTCCGTAAGAACATAAGAACGTACTAACTGTACTAACACAATACATGTGGTTCCATGCAAATGCAATACTATTGACAAACCTTATAATGTTCAGCATAGGGTTACTAGTCCACCACATTGTCTTTGCCTTGCTGTAACAAAAGCTGTTTACCAGATGACACACTAAAGCTGTTTACCAGATAACACAATAAAGCTGTATACCAGATGACACACTAAAGCTGTACACCAGATGACACACTAAAGCTGTTTACCAGATAACACAATAAAGCTGTATACCAGATGACACACTAAAGCTGTACACCAGATAACACACTAAAGCTGTTTACCAGATAACACAATAAAGCTGTATACCAGATGACACACTAAAGCTGTATACCAGATGACACACTAAAGCTGTATACCAGATGCCACACTAAAGCTGTATACCAGAAGACACACTAAAGCTGTATCACACTAAAGCTGTATACCAGATGACACACTAAAGCTGTATATCAGAAGACACACTAAAGTTTTATATCAGAAGACACACTAAAGCTGTATAACAGAAGACACACTAAAGCTGTATAACAGAAGACACACTAAAGCTGTATAACAGAAGACACACTAAAGCTGTGTAAGAGAAGTCATACTAAAGCTGTATAACAGAAGACACTAAAGCTGTATAACAGAAGACACACTAAAGCTGTAAAACAGAAAACACTAAAGCTGTGTAACAGAAGACACTAAAGCTAAATGACAGAAGACACACTAAAGCTGTGAAACAGAAGACACACTAAAGCTGTGTAACAGAAGACACACTAAAGCCTAGCGCTGTAGGACCATTCGAATACTACATTGAGGAGGCTTGTCTACTGTATGACAGTGACTTATTTTAACACAGGATTTTATTTCATTATTCCACTAGAATAATTATTTTTGTAGCGTGATTTTCTGAGGGGTACTTGGAGTAAGCTTACTATTATGTTTGTAACGGTGGTTTCAATTTGTCTAGAACAGACAGCAAGATGTGGAAGACAGCGATGCTTGTGACTGTGTTTGGTGGCGCTGTTTTACAGTGGTAAGTTCAGCACTATAAATCCCCATTGCTGGCCCCTAAAACAATACACGTCATAGTGCCAAAGTTCAATCCGGAACATACAGAGAAACAGACAAACAGACTAAATTTCCACAAAGTGGCGGTACTGTTTATACAGAAAAACCCCGGCATCCCATCGGGGGTCTAGTGCAATTTGATTCTGTCAAGAACTATAAACTGTTACACAGACAGCGACATCTACACAAAAAAATAATTAAACTGTTAGTTACTATATTTGTTATTTTGAATTGTAAATTGGTTCATGTTATGTAGTCTATTAGTAATAGAAATGATCTAAGTTCATTAGAGTAGCTGTGTTGTTGTTTTTTTGCTAGTTTAATGTTCATGTAGTTTTGTTTTATAAGTTTGTTTTCGTGTATTTTAATTTATCGTCTTTGCATAACACACTACTAGATGCCTTGATAAGATGGTAAATTATATGACCAAAATGACATTATATTGCCAGAGTTAAAGCCAGTCCCGCGGATGACCAATTCTATTTCCAGTGTTTTATTGTGTTGTATTTAATTCTTCTTCAATGAAGACGAACACTGGAATGTGATTAAAATGATGCAAGCAGAAAGGACGCCTAAAGAATTCATTATCTTATATATATGTTCTAATTTTCTTAGGAAAACGGTGTCTGCTGTGACAGTGTGCTCTCAAAGTAAGTCGTACACGTGGGCCATGACGACGACGACGACGATGGTGATGATGATGATGATGATGATGGTGATGATGATGATGATGATGATGATGATAATGGTGATGATGATGATGATGATGATGATGATGATGATGATGATGATGATGATGATGGTGAGTTATAAAAATGGGAATTAGATTGGGCAATCAATGGAATATGAAGAGTTCTGTTCATTTTTCATGGAAGTGTCAGACCAGCTGATGCCATTCTCAAAGTCGGTCCGCAATCTTGGAGTCCTCCTTGATCAGGGTCTCACGATGGAGACGCACATTAACACTCTTTGTAAAGCTTTGAACTTCCACCTCCGTAGGATCAGCAAAATCCTCCACTATCTCTCTGCAGACACTGTAAACAAATTCACTGACTTCTTCATTCTGTCTCGTTTTGACTTCAGGAACTCTCTCGTGGCTGGCCTTTCAGATGAAAAACTCTCTAATTTCCAGCGTATCCAGAACAATGTGGCACGCTTGGTTCTCCGTCAGCCGAGGCGCTCTAGCGTTACCACTGTACTTCATACACTACACTGGCTGCCTGTGAGGGTTCGCATAGATCATAACGTTGCTTCTGTTTGTTTTCACTGTCGTCACACAGATTCATTTCTTTCTTACCTGTCTGAACTTACAACACGCTATCAGCCAGCACGTTCTCTGCGCTCTTGTTCCTCGCTTTATCAGTATCGGTACAGCCCCTATGCTTGAATCTTAACATTTGTAACTCGAATTCGTTTATCCACGCAGCCTGTTCACAAGGTAGGAGTGTCGTATAAAGTTTTTCATCTTTATTCAGCAAACAACAACATCTTCATAGAATATCACTTTCCGAAAATAACTCCAAAAATCACTCCTTTCAAGCAGACATAGCCTCTCTGCAATCCAGTACAGCTTAGAACATTCCAAAATGACACAATAACACCCAATCAAACTAAAACTCGCCACCGAACTATGCACTGTCTTACGTCACAAAACGTTTACGAATTTATATGATTCTTTTACACGTGCACCCATAAATTAGTCCCTTCCTACCTCACCCAGAACATTCACTTCTACAGGCCATCCAAAAACTTTGTTTTTACTTTTACTTTGACACCCTCATGCTACAAATACCCCGCTATAAACTCTACTCTGCAGGCTGTCGATCCTTCTTAATGCTTGGTCCTTCAGCTTGGAACTCTCTTCCTCTCTCACTTTGCATTATTATTATTATTATTATTATTATTATTATTATTATTATTATTATTATTATTATTATTATTATTATTATTATTCTTATTATTATTATTATTATTATTATTATTATTATTATTCGACTAGCTGTTGCCAGAAAGACCACGGTCATTCGATCGATAATAAACAAGTACTTCCAATAAGTTATAAACGCTACTACCAAAGAAAATTATACAAAGCTTTTCCTAGCAACAGCGCAGAATCAAATCAAAGGTAAATGCACGCTATTATTGCATGCTTTGCAAAACAAAACGTTCCGAACTATGGTGTGCCTCTCAATCGTAACGTTACCCCTTACACAAAAAGAAATTTCTGTCTAACAACATTGAGACGTAATGCCCTATCTAAGTCCAGAAACTTAGGTTAGCGGCTTGTGATCAGTCTGTAACTCGAACATCACTCCTTTAAGATATTATTCGAATTTTTCGATTCCCCCATATGATGGCAAGGCAATCGTTCTCCATGGTTGCTTAAAATCTTCTGAACCCTTGAAAGCTTCTTGCTGGCATAATAGACGGGAAATTGTTTCCCTTCGTGTTCTTGCATCAATATGTCCTCGATGACTTCGTTAGCGCCTATTCTTAGGAGGAATTTCATAGAAGTGTCGGGGAGTCGTAGCACCTGATCTTTCAAAAGGAGGCCGCGCACAGTCTGGTGGACCTTCCTTGAGCTGGTCTCCGTTGCCCTTGGTTAGGACAGCCTTTCCGCATCAGGTCCGACAAGGGTGCTGTGATTGCGAAATAGTTCGGTATGCACTCCTTAAAATATCCAGCCAATCCTACGAAAGACCGCACTTGCTTCTTGTTTTGGGGACGTGGAGAGTTTGAATCTTGATGACGTTTTCCAATAAAAGCCCTGTTTGCCCTTCTTTCAGCGAATGACCGATAAAGTCGACGTTCAGTTCCCAAAATGCACTTGCTGGGTCTCACGGTCAGGCTGGCTTCTGTTAAACGGCGACACAGCTCCCTCAAGGTCATCAGATGCTCACTTCAGGTGTGGACTAACAGACGTTATCAATTCTTTTGAACATCTTTCACATTCCTCTCTTCAGGATAGCACCGCTTTTGACCATGCCAAAGGGCATCTTCAGACACCCACTCGTTCGACCCATCATGAGTTTTAAAAGCAATCTTTGGTATTTTCCTGTTGACGAACGGGAACGTACCAATAATCTTTTTCTGAGGTAAATCTTTGAGAAAAATTTCCTCACCGGAATTGACAGAACTTACAGGTCTGCTGCAGTAGGCATTGGCTCAGGGTCGAAGACGGTGATCTTGTTGACTTTTTCGTAGTCGATGCAAACTCTGTTGCTCCCCTCCTTCTTCATGACCACGATAAAGGACTCGTAGGGGAAACTGGATTTCCTGATGATGCCCATCTTCAGCATCTCCCATCCTATCCTATCCTATCCTATCCTATCCTATCCCGATAATCCCGTAACTCAAAGGTAGTTGGGGCACCACAGATGATCGTTTAACCAGCGTACTCCATCTTTCTTTGTTCTCAGCAACCCTCGCGGCTTCATTCAGTGTCAAATCAGTCCATTCTCGAATGTTGTCCTCCCACCTCTTTTTATGTCTTCTCTTCTTCTGCCTCCTTGCACCGTGCCTTGCAGGATGTTTTTGTCGGTAGACATCAGCTCCCTGTGAGGGATTCTTTTTTTTTGTTATCTCTCTTCGTTTATCACACAGATCCAAAAGTTCAGGTGTGATCCACGGCTTCTTCTTTGGTCGGTGCTTGCCAAGGATCTCAGTGGCGGCATCTGTCACAGCTGAGTTGAAGGTGGTGGTCATGGTGTTGACATCTACTTCACCAGCCCCCAAAATGAGCAGTGGTGCAAATTTCAAGGCCGGATACTCTGGTGACGTGGCAATACCATGTTGAGGGATTGGCCTTGGACTTTGATGTCCATGTTGATGCCTTTGGTGTTGTTGGTCATTATTTAGGTATTCTCTGCACTTATTTCCATTCCATAGGCTCTGAAGGTGGTGTCAAGCCTCTGTATACCAGCTGTTCAAGTTATTTTCCTTTCCAGCCAATCCATCAATGTTATCCGCAAAGCGGATGTTGAAGATTGCTCTATCCCCTATGCTGACTGTGCCTTCGTGATCTGCAAGGGCATTTGACGTGATGCGCGCTAGGACGATGTTGAAGAGTGTTGGAGAGCAGGGCCGGACCTGGGAAAAGTCGAAGGGGGGGGGGGGTTACAGATTCAGCGAAGGCGCGAAGCATGCCCCCCCCCCCCCTTCCCCGGGAATTTTTTTTGAAGGATGCAAAATGGTGCAATTTGGTGCAATCTGAACCTTGAAAAAGCCATTTGTGATGGCCTGGGACTTTGAGCTTTTTTAGCAATTGAACTGACAAACTCTAGGGTACAAAAATAATCCTCTGCCCCTCCCTTAAAAAAACAACAACACACATTTATTTATCAGCAGAGATGTTTTGTATACTATTATTAATCACTACTTTTTGTCGATCGGTAACGGTATAAAGCTTTACCTTGTAGTTTATGAACATCACAGCCCTGCTTTCATTTTCAGTCTTGCTGCACTAGGTTCCTCGGCATTAGTACCATTTGTGAATTGTATTTTCCTGCAAAACAGTTCACTGGCTCTTTGAAGTCAATATCAACATCCCTGTGCACTTTCAGTAAAGCAAGTCCATTGAGCCTCTTTTGCCCCATTGTAGAGCGCAGGTAGTTTTTCAGGTTGCGCAACTGACTGAACGCTCACACTCGGCAGTAGTGACAGGCAGGGTGCAAAGGTTCTTTAGCATGATGAACAGGTTGGGATAAAAATCCCTGTCACAATGTTTCAGTGCTTCTGATGCCGTGGATGGGATGATAGCTGTCGCATTCTCAGCAGCACTTCGCCATTTGCAATCCCACCGTTGGTATTCTGCATTAAGGGTAGCGTTGTCTGGTAGGCCAGACTCCCACAACATTGCCAGTGTCTTCACCCCTTCTGGAACCTGCATGAAACCATCCTGGTTGTATATTAAAGTGCAAGGTCAGCATTTTTGAACCTCGAGTCCAATTCGGTTGACAGGTGTTGAAAGAAAGGAATGGCAATGCTAATCTTGAAATATTCTTCTGGAGTGGCCGCAGGTTGGTTGTCACGGAGAGTCTGTCGGGATGCTTGACGAGGAAAAATAACATCAGTTGTCAAAGCATTTGCCAATTTGCTAACTTCACCAAACCAGGCAACGAACGCTGTGTTCATAATTATCAACTTAGCATCATAATTAATATTTCTAAAAAGTCGTTTTTGGGGGATTAGGGCAGTATCAAGGTGAAGGTGCTGGAAGAGGCTTGCGGCCAGAACAGGAAAATATGGCTGCATTTACTAATTTAGGCTTAGGGGTTGGGTTACTTGGTCGTTTCAACGGGGAAACGCTTTGGACGTTTCAACTGATCCCTTGAAATGGATTTCCGTTGAATTGTCTATAAATAACCCTTTGTACCTTGGACCAAAAGTGACTAAAAACTGCAATGTTTTTAAAACTTTTTTAAATTAAAACTCTTTGCATTAAATAAAATCTTTTTTTTTTTTTTTACTTTGGAGAGGGGTTTCCGGAACCCAGGTACCCCCCCCCATCCCCCCCTCCCCTGGATCCGGCCCTGGAGAGAATAGGCATAATTGACGCACACCGATTGTTGTTCTGAACCAATTCCAGATGGCGCTATTGTGGAGGACTGCAATGATAGCCTTTGTCATACAGGCTTTTGATGACTTCAAAATTGTCAGGGCTGATGTTGTACACTCTCATGGTTGCCCACAGACCTGCATGCCAGACTCGGTCAAACGCTTTCTTGAAGTCTACAAACACTTGATATACTGTAGATGTTCGTAGGAATTTATTGCTGATTATTTTGAGATTGAAAATCTGTTCAGTGGTGCTTCGCCCTGCCCTGAATCCTATTTGTTCTTCAGCAATGATATGTTCAGCTTGGGGTTTCAACCTGTTGAGTATTATTTGCAGCAATTCAGCGGATATGTTGTCCACTCCACTGACTTCCCCTTCTTTAGTGATTGCACTGCTGATTCAACTTCTTCTCGGGGAATTGTGGGGGTCTTCTTCCTCTTCTCTGTTCTCAGTACATGCTAGAACTGATGGGTCTCCGTTTCGTGTGTGGTAGTAAAGGTCAGAGCAGTACTCTGTCCATCTATCCAAGACTTCTTGTTCCTCTGTAAGGCATATGCCCGACTTGTTTTGGATCGTGGAGACCTTGGGCTGTTTAACACTTGTCAGCGGCTTCACAGTCTGGTGGGCCTTCTTGCTGTTGTTCTTGTTCAGACTGTTCTCTATTTCCTGGCACTGCTCTTTTATCCAGTTCTCCTTTGCAGTGCGCATGCCTTTTCGGATGTCATTGTTGATTTTTTTGGTAGGCATCAGCTCCCCGTGAGGAGTTCTTTTTCTTTTTCATCAATCTTCGTTTATCACACGAGTCCAAAAGTTTAGGTGTGATCCACAGTGTCTTCTTTGGGCGTTGTTTGCCAAGGATCTCAGTGGCGGCATCTGTCACAGCTGAGTTGAAAGTGGTGGTATTGGTGTTGACACCTACTTCACTAGCTCCCCAAGTGAGCAGAAAACAAATTTCCCTCCAATTATGGCTCCCTTGATGACTCATTGCTGTCGCAGTAGACCCCTTGGAGCTGGAGTAGATCGCGGCTAGACCCTCAAACTGTTACACCATTCATCAATAGTCGATTTAGCCCCGATGTTTGAATCTTAATATGTGTAACTCGAATTCGTTTATCCACGCAGCCTGTTCATTCAGCAACAAGGCAGTCGTCGTATGAATGTTTCCAACTTTATTCAGCAAACACCAACAACTGCATACAAAATCGCTTTCTTCTTCTTCTTCTTCTTCTTCTTCTTCTTCTTCTTCTTCTTCTTCTTCTTCTTCTTCTTCTTCTTCTTATTTTTTTTTAATTTTTTTATTATTGTTATTATTATTATTATTATTATTATTATTATTATTATTATTATTATTATTATTATTATTATTATTATTATTATTCTTCCTATCCTACCCCGTAACTCGGAGCTCGTAGGAGCACCAAAGATGAACATTTAACCAGCGTACTCCATCTTTCTCTGTCCTCAGCAACCCTGATGGCTTCGTTCAATACAATACAATACAAGATTATTGCTTTAGGTCCAGCGGACTCTACCGAGCCAAATCAGGACCAGAGAGACGTTATCTTAAAATATTATAAAATAGTTCAAATCTTAAAAAACAAGCCTGTTACTCTTAAATACACAAACAAACTTTCACATGACACCACTTTAAGAGTCTTCTTTAAAACTGATGTATTAAAAATATATTCTCTTTCTTCAATCAAATCACTAAATTCAGTCTTATCAATAAAATCCAAACTAAACAAAACATGTCGATACGATTTATATTCGATAAAACAAACCAACATCATGTAAAAATTGAAACAGATGTTGACCATTACATACTTTAAAAATCTCTTTGAAAGGTACGGAACCAAATTATGTTTCTCTTTCCTCTATCAGATCAGCACACTCAGACATGAAATGGCGAACAGAAAAGGATTGATCACATGCAAAACACCATGGTGGTTCTTCTCCTTTTAAAAGGAAACTGTGGGTGACATAAGTATGCCCAATATGAAGGCGAGATAACACTGTTTCTTCTTTGCGAGTGGATGCAAAGTTAGGCAAAGAAGTGGACAAATCAGGAAGAATTTGAAATAATTTGTTGTTGACATGGTTAGACCAGTCAGTCTGCCACAGTCGCTTACAATAAGATCCAGTCATACAACGTAGGTCAGAGTAGGGCACAAACTGGAAAATCTCTGGAGGGAAATCGAGATGCAGAGCATCTTTAGCCGCCCTGTCTACTGCAATATTGCCGCGGATGCCCATGTGACCAGGGACCCACATAAAAACTATATTTTTACCCTCAGAAACAAGTTGCGTATGGAGGTCATGGATCTCTGCCAGAAAAGGGTGTGATATCTTTCTCGTGGAAAGAGCCTGAAGTGCTGACAATGAATCAGACATGATTAAAAATGAGGTTCTTTTGGATTGATAAACTTGTTTCAGAGCTAAATGAATTGCCTTGAACTCAGCTGTATAAACAGAACAAAAATCAGGTAAACGCTGTTGCAAAGGCTGGTCTAAGTGTCTCCCAGAGACCGACGCAGCAGCAACTGAATCTCCTTTCTTTGACCCGTCTGTAAAAAGTTGTTCATATCCTGGGTATAAAGCACACTGTTCTAAATAAAGTTGGTTATATACGGTTTCGGATGTAGTGTTTTTAGCGGACAACTGCCAATTAATGTTTGGGATACATAATTTCCATGGGGGAGCTTCAGTCCGAAGTTCATCGTCGTTGATGGAAGCAACATCAATGCCTGCTTTTTCCAGATGAGCTTGCATTCTGATGCCAAACGGAGGAATTGTGTTAGGTTTGGCTTCAAATTTCTGAACAAAATCTGGGTTGAAAACACAGTCATAAGCAGGGTTCATAGGATCAGTTTTTAATTTTAAATAGTAATTCATTGACAATTTTGTACGTCTGAGCTCCAGCGGGGGTTCGTTAGCTTCCACGTAAAGTCTTTCACAAGGGGAGGTGCGAAAAGCACCCAAAGCAATGCGTAATGCCTGATGAGCAACTGGATCTAACATCTTAAGATAAGATTTTCTAGCAGAACCATAAACAATGCAACCATAGTCTAACTTGGATCTAATTAAAGAACGATATAACAGCAATAAAGTTTTCTTGTCAGCACCCCAGTCTGTACCACTGATAACCTTGAGCAAATTGCAGGCCTGTTGACATTTAGATTTCAAAATTTTCAGATGAGGAATGAAAGATAGCTTTTGATCAAAAATAACACCCAAAAATTTGACTTGTTGGACCGCCTTTATTGGACTTTTATTGAGGAGAATAGTAGGGTCTTGAATAATTCCCCGGTGCTTCGAAAAGTGAATACATTCAGTTTTTGCTTCAGAAAATTTAAAACCATTTTGTAAAACCCAGTCTTCAACGGCCTTGACACATAACTGTAGCTGACGTTCTGCAGATGCCAAAGTTTTACCTTTGGCTACTAACGCAAAATCGTCAACAAACAAAGAATTGTCAATTCCCCGTTTAACGGAACGAACAATATTATTTATTTTAATATTAAACAGCAAGGGAGACAAGATGCTACCCTGAGGCACTCCCATCTCCTGTTCCCTCATATCTGACAAAGATCCCCCAACCTTAACCTGAAAGAGTCTGTCCGTTAGAAAATCGGATATAAACAGAGGTAAATGTCCCTTCAAACCCATTTCTTGTAAATCTGAAAGAATGCCATATTTCCATGTGGTATCATAAGCTTTTTCCAAATCAAACATGATGGCAACGACATGTTCACCCTGGACGAACGCGTTACGGATAAAAGTTTCCAGTCGCACCAGGTGGTCAACAGTACTTCGACCACTTCGAAAGCCACACTGAGTGTTGGATAAAATATTATTTGTTTCTAGATACCACAGTAAACGAGAATAAACCATTCTTTCTAGCGTCTTGCATAAGCAAGACGTTAAGGCTATTGGTCTATAGTTTGTCGGGTTAGTATGGTCTTTGCCAGGTTTAGGGATGGGTACAATAATGGCCTTTCTCCAAGAGGGAGGAAAGGTGCCAGTGATCCAGAGCTGATTGAAGATGTCCAGCAGTTGAGACCGTGAGTACCTTGTTAAATGTCTGAGAAATTGATAATGTACATCATCCGGTCCAACTGCTGAATCTGCACTTTTGTTAATTGCATCGTCAAGCTCGACTAATGAAAACGGAATGTTGTAATCTTCAGAATTATCGGAGGTAAAATGTAACTGTTGTTTTTCTTTACGGGTTTTAACTGTTTGAAAAGGGACAGAATAATTTTTAGAGGAAGAATTTGCAGCAAAAGAAGAAGCCAAAAGATCAGCTACTAATTTTTTATCTCCGATTACGTCACCCTGCACAGTAAGGCATGGGCTCACCTGTTTGTTACTTTTATTTTTGAGTTTGCGGACTACTTTCCACACCTTCGACAGTTTCGCTTTCGAATTAAGCGTGGAGCAGAAACCTCTCCACGATTCCCTTCTCTTTTGTTTGAAGAGCTGTCGGCACTGCGCTCGCAAACGTTGGTGATTTTGTTTATTTTCAGCGCTTGGGTGTAAAAACATAGTTCTTAAAGCTTTTTTACGAGCTTGTTGAAGTTTTCTACATTCATCGTCAAACCAGGGTTTTTTAAGTGTGTGAGGGTTTGACGAAGTTTGCGGAATGGACTCCTTGGCACTGTTTATAACTATGTCAGTGTAAAGCTGGATTGGATCTATGGCGTTCGAAAATTCCTGTTTCTTAGCACGTAACTGAACCTCAGACAGGTTAGAAAACATACTCCAGTTAGCTTGTTTCAGTTTCCACCTGCCATGAGTTTGCTCAAGGTTGTCTGAATCATGTTTTAATAAAACCGGAAAATGGTCACTGCCATGGAGATCTTCTAAAACTGTCCATTTAAAATCCAAAAGTAAAGAGGGATCACAGATTGATATATCAATGTGGGACAAAGAAGCAGTTCTTGAACAGGAAAAAGTTGGAGCACCTTCGTTCAAAGTTACTAGATTTAACGAGTCTAAAATGTCTTCAATTATTTTCCCCTGAGAATCGGTACGATCGCTACCCCACAGGGGAGAGCGGCCATTAAAATCTCCCAACAACAAAAAAGGGGTAGGTAGCTGTTGAATCAAATTCTCGAGGTCATTTTTGTTTACAGTTATGGATGGGGTCAGATATATAGAACAAACTGTGAGGGATTTAAAAAAAGATACTCTAGCTGCAACTGCGGGTAAACTTGTATTCAGTGAAATTGGGTTAAAGGGGACGTTTCTATCAATAAAGAGTGAAACGCCTCTAGAAGATAGACAATCAATAGACGAATAACCAGTAATATTTATAATCTGTTTCTCTGACAGGAGAGTTTCCTGAAGGGCCAACACTTCAGGTCGATGCTCTGTCAGCAGACAGCAGAGCTCCTCATAATTTGCCCTTATCCCTCGGATGTTCCATTGTAAAATGGCCATAAAAATGAAGTAAAAGAATGCTAAAATTTTCATCTCTGAAAGCACAATTATGTGTCTTTATCTTTTGGACCCTCGTCCATCTCTTCATGTTCCATCAACCCCCCGAAACGGTTCTCCGTTTCGAGAGGCTGATGGTGCTTGGAAGAAAGGGGTCCGGGCCTTTGATTTTTTGTCAAAGCCCCGGAACCCGAACTGCCAGAGGACTTCCTCCCCTTCTCCCCAGCACCAGATTTTATATCTTCCTTCTCTCTCTCACCCCTTCCAACCTTTCCCTCTCCTCCTCTGACGCTCCTCTGTTGAGCAACTAAAATTTTGGCCGCCTCTGCGACTGCCCGATCGTTAAAACCTGCCAATGGTGCGGCGGCCTGAGGCATAACCTCCTTCGCGGCAGGTGTGACGGCTTTTGGCACGGCCGTCTGCGTGCTTGGAGTGACGGTTTTTGACGTGGCCGTCTGCACGTTCTCCAATGTGTTCAATGGGGCTGGAGAGACCCCCCTGTGACTAAACGCTGTGATCATTTTCTCTAGACTATCCATTCTTTTGCATAACGCTTCCAAGATCTGACTCATTTTAGTCATACAGGTTTCCATCGTCCGATGTGTAGCAGACTCCACAAGAGGCGTGGAACCTGCCACCGACGCAAAGGATCTTTCTAAAGGAATGGGTCTCTTATCTAGTACTTTCTTTCTGGCGTCCCCGAAGGAGCACCCCTCAGTGGCCCGTATCTTTTGAATTTCAAGCTCCAACTGCCACTGAGGGCAGTCCTTGGAGCTGGAAGAGTGCTGCCCCGCGCAATTCACACAGCATATGGGGTCCTTGCATTCACCTTCGTGTTTGTCTTTGGCGCACTCTCTGCAAGTTTCTTTGTTTTTGCAGGACTTGCTACCGTGGCCAAACCTTTGGCAACGGTAGCATCGCAAAGGCGAAGGTGTGAAAGGGGTAACCTTCACTCTAAGAAAACCCACCCTGATTGACTCCGGCAGCTTGGCCATCGCAAAAGTCACAAAAAGAGTATTAGTTGGGATACGTTTAGATCCTTTGGTGACATATACCCTTTGTACAGCTGTGACCCCCTGGCTGGAGAGCTCGTCACGGATTTCTAAATCGGACATGTCAATCAAGTCCTGGCATCGAATGACTCCCTTGGAGGAATTCAACCGTCCATGCACAGAAACTTTGATTTGTCTGTCAACAAAGACGGTCAAATTCCTCTTTAGCAGACTATCCGACGCCCGTTTGGTTGAGCACTCCACCAGATAGGCCCCAGATCTAAGTTTTCTCACATCTTTGAAACCAACCGTTGAAATGGATTGAAAACCTTTGTGGATGGCAAACGGGGACAACTTGCCTAGTGGCAGAGCCGAATCCGTCCCCTCCACAACCAAAAAACGAGGCCAGGCCCCATCCACCCCAGATGCACAAGCTTTCTGTCGAATGTCCATATCACTGTCCGTGTCCGAGTCCGGTCCGTCATCACGCAATCGTCTTTTATTTGTGGAAGCCATGTTATTAATTTATGAATTCATCCCCCCTGCTCCCCACCCACCACGGAGTCCAACAAGGGGATGCGTCCAAGCGGAAAATCCAGCAAGGGAGCGCACCAGGGCTACAGGGGGGATATACACCCAGACAATCCCGCACTGCCACTACGGTTTTGTTCAAGTTTGACCCATGAGCCGCAGCCTTCTAGCAGAGCTAGGGCAATACACGACCAGCCGCTTGACTGACGCGGGCCACGCCAGCCTCCCGTCTAGGAGAAGTCCGGGCCAAAGAGGTGTGTTAGTGTGAGGGACCGCAGTCCCTCAGTGACCTCAACCTCCAGGATCCCATTCTCCCCCGACACGGGTTGCCCTGCACGGCAAACGCAGGGGCCAAGAGAAGGCCACAGAGAAAAAGAAGGGTAGAAAAAGAAGGAATGATGGGGAAAAAGAAGGAATGATGGGGAAAAAGAAGACAGGGAAAGTCCGGTAAGGCAGAAGAAAGGGAGTCAAAACTGCATAGTATACTGGGAGAATTTAAGGGTGAAGAGAATATAGGTGAAAGGACCAATAAGACAGAAACAAGACAAAAGAGAAGAAAAAGGGGTAGGCAACTTGGTCACCCAGCCAGAGAGAGGCATGGGGTCCACCCCCGGCGCGCGGAGCCGAGCCCGTGGGGGCATGGCTTCGTTCAGTGTCAAACCAGTCCCTTCTGGAATTTTGTACTCCCACCTCTTTTTCGGTCTCCCTCTTCTTCTACCTCCTTGCACTGTGCCTTGCAGGATGGTTTTTGCAAGGCCTGAATCTTGTGACGTGGCCACACCATCGGAGTCACTTCACCACTGTGGGCATGTCATCGTGTTGTTCATTGGCTTGTGTGATGGTCTGTCGGACTTCGTCGTTGGTGATGTGCTGGGCATAGGAAATGCCTATAAGTCTTCTGTAGCACCTCATCTCCATGCTTTGTATTCTTCGTTGTAGATCTGCTGTGAGGGTCTATGTTTCGCGAGCGTATAGAAAGATGGAGATGACAAGGGAGCGCAGCAACTTTACCTTGGAATGTAGACTGATGGTCCTGTCTTTGCAAATGGGCTTCAACCTTGTCAGGGCAGCAGTTGTTTGTGCGATCCTTAAGAGGACTTTCTGTGGGGAACCATTGTCTGATACAATGGCTCCTAAATATTTGAAGCTACAGTATGCACTGTGTTGAGGGATTGGCCTTGGACTTTGATGCCCATGTTGATGCCATTGGTGTTGTTGGTCATCATTTTGGTCTTCTCTGCACTTAATTCCATTACATAGGTTCTGTAGGTGGTGTCAAGCCTCTGTACCAGCTGTTCATGTTCTTGTTCCTCTCCAGCCAATCCATCAATGTCATCCGCAAAACGAAGGTTGGAGATTGCTCTACCCCCTATGCAGACTATGCTTTCGTGATCTGCAAGGGCATCTGACATGATGCGCTCTAGGAAGATGTTGAAGAGTGTAGGAGAGAGTAAGTTTCTATGACGATGTTGTTTCTTGTGCGAATCTTGCTAAGTTGTCCATCATTAGCACACTTTTCACCTCCGTCCTGGTGGCCAACGGAAGGCGCGGTCCTTGGTGACGCGGGTGACGACCTATCCGGTTAGGAGTGAATGGTTTTATTCATCATGCAGTGTGTCTTGGGCAAGAAAAACCTGGCAGGGCAAAATCCCCTCCAGGCTGTTGGCCACAGCCGATATCCACGAATACAATGTGGCTCGCCTTGGTGCCGAGCTCGTGGTCGTTGAACCTGTAGTAACATGAGGTTCCTCCGTCCTGGCCGGTGACTTCTGTGTAGAAGACTTTCGGCCATTGAAGCCGTGTTAACATCACTCCTGTTAGTCGCCTCTTACGACACGCCGGGAAACGTTGGGTCTATTCTATTAAGTGACCGAACCCACAAGGCATAATTAATATAATAATAATAATAATAATAATAATAATAATAATAATAATAATAATATTATTATTATTATTATTATTATTATTATTATTATTATTATTATTATTATTATTATTATTATTATTATTATTATTATGTGAATGTAGAATGTAGCGGTTTTTTGAACATTTAATTTAATTTTGATGTTTTGATAATGATGTCTTGCTTCTATCAAATGTCTGCAAATTGGATTAGTTATGATAATCTCACTCGATGTCTTGCAGCATATTCTATCATCTGGATAGCTTGAACGGTGTCATTTAATATGTTACGTGTTGCAGTGGGATGTAACTTTGGATCTAATCTTTGTAACTGGTCAAGCAGAAAAGAAAACGGTTCCAGTTTGCAGTGGGAAAGAGGTAGGTATCCATTGTCTACCATACTGTATCCGTAGCAAGGGGAGTTCGCGCTCTCTCTCTCTCTCTCTCTCTCTCTCTCTCTCTCTCTCTCTCTCTCTCTCTCTCTCTCTCTCTCTCTCTCTCTCTCTCTCTCTCTCTTTCTCTCTCTCTTGAACTCAAATGTATTGAATGCATCTGGCTGGAGGTCAGGCCATATAAACATTTGCCTATTCTTATAGGATTTATCTACAGAAATCCTGCCAGCAACTGCGACTGGTTCAATATTTTTTTTACAAATGATGTACGGAAAACGATGCTTAACGTCCTATTGCATGGTCGTTAAGGACGATCACCACGTCGCCACCCTGACAACAATGACCATCATCATCATATCAAAATTGAGATAAATGATGGACAAAGTCAATGCTTGCAATTTAAACTTTATTATGTACTGCTCAAAACAATTGAAGAGCCACCTTTGTTTTTTGGTCACTTATGAACTTGGTAAAATATCGAAGTATTTTGAATTGTTCAAAATATCTTTTAGGTCTGTTTGCATGCAGCATTGAAGAGTCAACGTGAAAGTGAGAAAAAAAATGAGTTGAATTTGTTGTCAGCAAACTTCTTTTATCAGGTAAATGAGCACTTCAGGCACGTGAAAAATGCTGCCAGTTTAAGCGTTTCCATATGAATTAGCAGAAATAATGGACAAAAACCCTGCTTTGCACAGTAAAGCCATGCCTGTAGAGAACACAAATCAGTGATTGTCGTCAGTGTAATGGGTATAAATGTTACAATTTTTCCAACTTGGTTAACCATGCCCCCAAGACGACGTCTGAGTGAAGCAGACCGGGGTCGGGCTCTTGCCTGGCTTGAGGAAGGTGTTGGGGTGCGAGAGACTGGCCGCCGACTAGGAGTACACCATGCAGTCATACAAAGGCTGAGAAATCGTTTCAACGACACGGGAACGACCGCCGAACGAGAAAGGCCTGGACGTCCTCGATGCACCACCAGACAGCAGGACAGATATCTGGTTGTGTCCGCCCTACGGGAAAGAAGAGCCACTGCCAACAACCTCCGGGGCCAGCTGCGTGTAGCCGCTAACATTACTGTTTTCAGACCAGACAGTACGGAACCGCCTGAGAGAAGCGAACCTCCGCGCCAGGCGTCCAGCAGTACGACCAATCCTGACGCCTGCCCACCGCGCAGCGCGCCTGGCATGGGCCAGGGCTCACGTGGGGTGGACCAGACAGCAGTGGGCGGCGTTCCTCTTTTCTGACGAATCGCGCTTCACTAGGTCCTTCCATGACGGCAGAAATCGGGTTTGGAGGCGAGAAGGCGAGCGCTACCACGACGCGACTGTTATGGAGCGCGACAGATACGGTGGAGGGTCCATCATGGTGTGGGGTGGAATGGGAAGGGCCCACAGAACACCTCTTCACAGAGTTGAGGGCAACCTGACTGGCTTCGGCTACAGGGACAACATCCTGGAGCCCATCTTCATACCCGCTTTGCAAGCCATGGGCGCCGGCGCCATCTTCCAGGATGACAATGCGCGGCAGCACCGAGCCAGGGTGGTTAACGAGTTCCTCCAGCAGCAGAGGGTCAACCGCCTGCAGTGGCCAGCATGCTCACCTGACCTCAACCCAGTAGAGCACCTCTAGGACGAGCTGGGCCGCCGAGTTCGGGCAAACCATCCCCCAGCCTTGAACCTGGATCACCTCTTCGGGATGCTCGAACAAGAGTGGCACAACATCCCTCAAATGACTCTGAGAAGGCTTGGGGAGTCCATGAGACAAAGATGCCTGGATTGCATTCGAGCACACGGTGGACACACGCAATATTGACTGTTTTCTTCATTATCCAAATGTATAGAATTGTGAAAACTGGGGTTATTTGTTTTAGGCCCAAAAAAAATGTAAATGAAATGATTTTTTTCTTTTTCATTTTAGTAATGTAATGTTGTTCAATAATAAATGTTTCCATCTAAACCATTTTTTGCAAGTTTTTTTGTTCCGGTAAGTTATACATTTTAATTTATTCCTATGGCTCTTCAACTGTTTTGAGCAGTATATTAGGAGACTTTAACATTAATCTTTTACAGTCTCAATCACACTGGAACACAATAACAAACTTGCTTGGTATAACCAAAGAGCTTATGATAGATATGGTCTTTGGTATAACTCAGTTTATTCAGGAACCGACAAGAGTAACTGAAACAAAGTCAACTCTTATTGATCATATATACAGTAACAATCATAATATAATTTCTGCTGCTTTCACGACTGACGTGTCTGTCAGTGATCATTCTGCCATTATTTGCAAATGTTCATGCCAGCTTCCAAAGCCACAGTTCAAAGGACACACCTACATTATGTATAGAAACTTTAAGAATTTTGATAAGTCCGCATATTTACAGGACTTAAGTTTAATTGATTTTATCAATTTAAGAGCATGTAATAACCCTAACGAAGCAGCCGGAATGTTTTTGAAACTATTGTTTCTGTCGTCAATGCACATGCTCCACTCAGGAGAAAGAGGGTAAAACATGCGTCTGTACCCACCTGGATGAATACTGAAATTAAGGCTGCCATGTCCTTGCGTGACAGACTTTTATTAAAAAAAATAGTTTGATCTGTATAAAAAGCAACGTAATAAAGTCCTTACTCTCGTAAGAAATGCGAAGAAAAAATATTTCCAAACTTTATTATCAACTGAAAACACTACTATAACTTGTATTTGGCAAGCAATGAACGAAATTTGGAAAAAAAAAAATCTCGAACAAGAAAAATCAATATCTGTTCACTAATGATGAATTTAATAAATATTTCCTTTCATTGACTGACTCTATTATTACATCTAATAACGCAAACACAGATACAATGATATATGATAGGATGAACCAGTTTTGATCAAGCATCAACATTGGCAGGACAGGCACTTTTCCAGGAGCAGACATCGGAAGTGACCACGATCTTGTGAAGATGTCTTTCCGGCTCCACTTGAAGAGAGTAAATACAGCAAAGTGCACTAGACTGAAGTTCGACCTGGACAAACTGCAAGACCCGGAGGTGGCAGAACTATTTCAGGCCACAATTGGAGGGAAATTTACACCACTGCTCATTTTGGGGGCTGGTGAAGTAGATGTCAACACCATGACCACCACCTTCAACTCAGCTGTGACAGATGCCGCCACTGAGATCCTTGGCAAGTACCGACCAAAGAAGAAGCCGTGGATCACACCTGAACTTTTGGATCTGTGTGATAAACGAAGAGAGATAAAAAAGAAAAAAAGAACACCTCACAGGGAGCTGATGTCTACCGACAAATCAACAATGACATCCGAAAAGGCATGCGCACAGCAAAGGAGAACTGGATAGAAGATCAATGCCAGGAAATAGTGAACAGTCTGAACAAGAACAACAGCAAGAAGGCTTACCAGACTGTGAAGCGGCTGACAAGTGTCAAACAGCCCAAAGTCTCCACGATCCAAAGCAAGTCTGGCATATGCCTTACAGAAGAACAAGAAGTCTTAGACAGATGGACAGAGTACAGCTCTGACCTTTACAACCATACACCAAAAGGAGACCCATTAGTTCTAGCATGTCCCGAGAACAGAGAAGAAGAAGAAATCCTCCCACTTCTCCGGGAAGAAGTTGAGGCAGCAGTGCAATCGCTAAAGAAAGGGAAGTCAGCGGAGTGGACAACATACCCGCGGAACTGCTACAAGCAGGAGGAGAAGCGATGATTGATGCCCTCACCATTATCTGTAACAAGATCTGGCAGAGTGAGGAGTGGCCTATACCATGGACCCAGTCGCTTGTCATCACTCTTCCCAAAAAAGGTAACCTTCAGGAGTGTGAAAATTACCGCACCATCAGCCTCATCAGCCATCCCAGCAAGGTCCTCCTGAAAATCATACTCAACAGGTTGAAACCCCAAGCTGAACAAATCATAGCTGAAGAACAAGCAGGATTCAGGGCAGGGCGAAGTACCACTGAACAGATTTTCAACCTCAGAATAATCTGTAAGAAATACTTACAGCACCAACAACATCTATATCATGTGTTCATAGACTTCAAGAAGGCAATTGACCGAGTCTGGCATGCAGCTCTATGGGCAACAATGAAAGTGTACAACATCAGCCCTAAAATTATTGAAGTCATCAAAATCCTGTATGTCAAGGCTACCAGTGCAGTCCTCCACAACAGCGTCATCGGGAACTGGTTCAGAACAACACTCGGTGTGCGTCAAGCATGCCTACTCTCTCCAACACTCTTCAATATCTTCCTAGAGCGCATCATGTCAGATGCTCTTGCAGATCATAAAAGCACAGTCAGCATAAGGGGTAGAGCAATCTCCAATCTTCGTTTTGCGGATGACATTGATGGATTGGCTGGAGAGGAACAAGAACTTGAACAGCTGGTACAGAGGCTTGACACCATCTCCAGAGCTTATGGAATGGAAATAAGTGCAGAGAAGATCAAAATGATGACCAACAACACCAATGGCATAAACACGGACATTAAAGTCCAAGGCCAATCCCTCAACACAGTACATAGCTTCAAATATTTAGGAGCCATTGTATCAGACAATGGGTTCCGACAGGAAGTCCTCTCCAGGATCGCACAAACAACCGCTGCCCTGACAAGGTTGAAGCCCATTTGGAAAGACAGGACCATCAGTCTACATTCCAAAGTAAGACTGCTGCGCTCCCTTGTCATCTCCATCTTCCTATATGCTTGCGAAGCATGGGCCCTCACAGCAGATCTCCAACGAAGAATACAAAGCATGGAGATGAGGTGCTACAGAAGACTTCTGGGCATGTCCTATACACAGCACGTCACCGACGACGAGGTCCGACGGACCATCACACGGGCCATTGGACAGCACGATTACCTGCTCACAGTGGTGAAGAAACGGAAACTCCGATGGTATGGCCACGTCACCAGATCATCAGGCCTTGCAAAGACTATTCTGCAAGGCACAGGGCACAGTGCAAGGAGGTAGAAGAAGAGGGAGACCGAAAAAGAGGTGGGAGGACAACATTCGAGAATGGACAGGTTTGACACTGAGCGAAGCCATCAGGGCTGCTGAGGACAGAGAAAGATGGAGTATGCTGGTTAAACGATCATCTGTGGTGCCCCTACGACTTCAGGGTTACGGGACAGGATAGGGATAGGGAGGATAGGACAACCAGTTTTGCAGAAGCAAACTTCATGAATCTGCCTTATTTATTATACCTCGGTTAACTGAACACGAAGTAACTTCTCTAATATTACAAATAAAAAATAAAAATTCTCTTGACATCTGTAATTTAAATGCATTCATTATAAAATTGTCTCTTCCATATATCATTAAACCTTTAATCTACATCTATAATCTATGCATTGAACAAAATCAGTTTCCCTCAATATTTAAAGAAAGTAAAGTAATACCTTTACCTAAAACAAGTGATACTTCAGTTCTTGACAACTTTCGACCAATTTCCATTCTGCCTGTTCTATCTAAATCTCTGGAAAGATATATTGATATTAACCTTATGAAATATTTAGAAAATAATGCTCTTTTTCATCCTTTTCAGTCTGGCGTCAGACCTAACCACTCTTGTCAAACAGCGCTCTCCCATCTTTGTGATATTTGGCTTAATGCTATAAACAAGCAAGACATTGTAGGGGCAGTTTTTCTTGACCTTAAAAAGGCATTTGATTTAGTTAATCATGATATCTTAATTAATAAGCGAACGTATTATTTTCAAAACTCTGCATTTGTATTATTTTTAAAATCATATTTATCAAACAGGCACCAGTCAGTATATACTAATGGTTCAATTTTGGCTCCTGGAGATGTCATTTGTGGAATTCCCCGAGGATCGATTCTTGGTCCTATTTTATTTGGTATATTTATCAATGATATGTGTCAAAGCCCCCCCTTACGGTCCTTCGTTTCTCTTACCATAAAGGGGAACTCTGAGCAGTGTATGCAACCATACGTGAACAACGGATGAATAGATAGAGACAAGTATTACGTTGGCAAAATAAAACAACAAATTTATTCACATGAACATAACATGGAGTCGTAAATGAATAACTAAAATTTATAAAGGTGATAAAATCAAACGACAGAATGAAATGTTCTTTGTTTTAAATAAATTAAATGGTTCTACACAGTATTCTCGTTCAGTCTCTTTGTTTTCCTTTTCTACTGTTCACTCATTGTTCGCACACAACCTATGCACTGTTTACAAATTTGTTGCTACTACTGTTATAACGATTTCAGTTCACAAGTCCCGTTTTACAAATACATATCACACTCCTGCGATCAAACCTTTGCAATACGAAATTGCATAATAACAAAAACGTCCCGAAGACACTAGAGCATGAACTCGCTCAACGCAGGAGTGAAATGTATATATGTCCCGGGAACACAGTAGGCAAATAAACTAAAAATTGTCAATGCACTAGATGTAATCGATAAGTGCATACACCTCGAATGTCACTGGGACTGTAGCTGCTACGATTAGATGCATCCGCCGTGGTCATCCAATATTTCAAAGTCTGTGGTGAAGAAGCGAAGGCAAAAAGTTCACTGGCAAAAAGTCTATTATAATACAATCGGTGAAAAGTGATGGTAAAACCAAAAACAAAGTCGAAGTTAAAGTTGAAGTTGAAGGTAAAATCGAAGTTGAAGATGAAACCAAAGGCAAAAAGCGAAAGGTACACTGCAACATAACCCATACAAAATCTTCTAAGAATTTGAGTAACAATTTATACATGCTTCCTGATGCAATTGAAAACTCAACCATTTTCCTTAATAATAATAATCGCTAACTCTTGTATTGTAACAATCACAAATGTAAATCTAACGCATGTATGAATGAATGACTGCAACCTTGAATGTGTTGTATGCTTGGAAGAATAATGATTGTAATAAATATGGTATCACTTATTCGAGTATAATACTTCCCCATAATATTTTAGCCCCACAACATAATGATAACCAACAATGACACGACAAAATACGGACCACAGAAATAAATGCCAACAAAGAGACACCCGACTAGCCAGTGAAAACACCCAAGTCCACACTTACTCAACTACCCGTGGATACGGTGATGCGGCTAAGGTCGGATACGTCTCTTCATCCGCAGCATTCCTTTTGGTACAGGTAGGTCAACGGTCAGGTCTACTAGTCGTCTCGATCTTCATTGACTAAAACAAACAGTCGAACTTGCACCAGTTTCAAGGTCGAACTCTTTCTCCCTCATCGTTCTCAAACGACTTCTGGTGAAAACTCAAGTTCTTGTCGTAGGGCACCGCTACGTGAGGATATCACGTACGTATTTCCTTAAGCGTACAGTTGACGGATAAAGGATTAGCAGGGACGAAAAACGATTCAACACACTGCTCCTAGATTCACTGTTCCTGGGACCTCCATGTAACGACCAAATACCTGTCTTCTTTCTCTTCCGTCATTTCCTCTTTTCTACGACAATAAGTTACGTCACACTTTTCATTTACTTTTGTCCCGGCTTATTCAAAGGCACACAAAACGATGATTCATAGGCACTTGCGAGAAGACCACCTATCTACAAACAACAATATAAAGTTCAAACTGAGTGTGGGTCGTGACATAATGCCCCTTTTTCTCACACAAAATGTTAATCTTGACCTATTTGCTGATGATTCATCCCTTCATACTCATAATAAAAATCTACAACAGGTATAACAAAGTCTTCAAATAAGCGTCAATGAAATTGATAACTGGTGTGAATACAATAGAATGAAATTAAATCCTATTAAAAGCAAAAGTATGCTTCTCACTACAAGACAAAAACGTCAAAATGGATCTTTTTGCCTTCGTCTAAACTTAGGGTCGTACAGTATTGACCAAGTTCGTGAACATAAAGTGCTAGGCATAATCATTGATGATGATTTTAGCTGGCGGTCACACATTAACCATATCTGTAAAAAATTTCTAAATACCTTTTCTTTCTAAATAAACTTAGACATTTTTGTTACGGTTGGTGCATTGAAATCTTTTTTCTATGCCCACTGTATGTCTCATTTTAATTATGCTTCAACTGTTTGGTGTAATGCAAGTGACGCGCAAATTAAACAGCTACATTTAAACAGCCTTCATAAAAGAGCAATCAAGATACTCTATAAGTCTTATACTATAAATACAGATATTCCAACTACTGAGAAATACAAGGAACTCCGAATACTCCCACTTCAAAAACAATTTGTATTTAATACAGCTATCCTTATGTTCAAAATCAGACATGGAAAATCACCTGCATATCTTGATATATTTTTTTAAAGCCAGTTGTTGGGCATAGACTTTATGATTATAAACTACCCCACCCTCGCATTGATTTATACAAAAATAGCCTAACATTTAATGGAGCTGCTGTATGGAACGCTCTTCCTCTGGAGTGTAAACATTGCACCACAATATTTAAAAAAAACAAACTATGCAAACATCTGCAAGATTAATTATAAAACTGATATATTTTTTATATGATAACACAGTTTTTCATGACATTATTTTTATTACTTATTATTATTTATTTATTCATTTATTTATTCATTTATTATTATTATTACTATTATTATTATTGTTATTTATTACCCTGTTATTATCATTGTTGTTATGATTATTGTTATTTGTATTATTATTATGAGGGTGAGGCATAGGAAGGGGGGTGGTTGCCTAACATTGTTTAAAGATAATGATGAAGATGTTGGTGTGATTGTGTGTGCATTATGTGTGAGTGCATGTGTGTGTGATTTCTAAGTTAATGTTAAAGGTTATTTACTATGTTAATTTGTTAAGGGACAGATTGGAAGACTGGACTTCTTATTAGTCTAAAATCTTTATCCCTAATAAAAAAAAAAAGTTTCAAAAAAAAGTTTCTCTCTCTCTCTCTCTCTCTCTCTCTCTCTCTCTCTCTCTCTCTCTCTCTCTCTCTCTCTCTCTCTCTGATTGTTGATGGGTCTAGCCTAAGAACGTTGGTTTATGGCCGGATAATGTACTTCCATGGTTTGTGCGTTAGTACATGTATAGGCTACACCTTATTTTGAGGTTTTTCGGTTTCCAGCTTGTTCAAAGTCTTCGTGACTGTCAACTAACAGGGTTTTGTCTTGATCCACAAGGTGTTGTGATTTTGATAACCATTCTATAGGTCATGTACATTTTTCTGCGTCTTTATATTCAGAGACGTGGCGCGGGAACGGCTACGCACATCTGGACGTTGAAAAGCAGGGCAGCGGTTCCAAAGGGCGACTAGTCAGCCCTAGTCTGGACTCACAGCCTGGTCACTCCTGTCAGCTGCAGTTCAAATACGTTCTCTTAGGTAGCGGGTGCCAACTATCTGTGTTTCTGACGACGGAGGACGCTACCCTTCCTCGCCAACTGTGGAACACTACACAGCCGGCAGGAGATGTTACAGCCTTTTCCATATCCTTCTCAGACTACCAACGTACATCTTTTAGCTGTAGTCTCGACACTAGTTATAAGGTTAGTAATAGTTTCTTTGAAACCATAGATTATTTTCGACATCATAGACCATCTTCCTCTTCTTTTTCTCAATAGTAAAACTATCCATTGGCGTGCTATGGAATCCATCTTGAGGAAGGACAAGAGGATGAGAAGCTGCACTTTGAACATTAATAAGAACAATCGTCTCAAAGCTTGAGAAATCAACCCCAATGATTATAACAAGTGTTGCCGTGCTGGCTACAAGAATTTCTGACCATACGATACGTAGGCCTGATACTCTGTTCTCTGTTATGTTTAAACTAACTGTGTGCAATAGAGAGATATACTTTTCAGATCCCTTAAAGCATATAACCGTTAGAAGCAGCATTAAATTCTCTATTAGAATATACACTCTTTATTTGTGATTTATGTAGCAGTTTTAAATGAGCGCGATGTTTAGAATAGCGCGACGCATATCGCGTTGATAAAGACTCCGCACTGTTATAGGCTAAGCCGCAGCTGATCGTGGCCGGCCGGTCGTAACGCCTCAGCTCTTCCCGCTTTGTAGGCTAAAGCTGATGCCAGACTTATTCAAGGAATCACGATTTTACTCGAATCATGATTCAGCCATTCTGCTAGAAACCTGTTTGAGAGCGAATCAGAATTACGCTGTTTCACAATCAGCTAATGATAAGAACATAATTTTGAATGATGCTACAGCAAAGATTCTCCACTGTAACTCCTTAAGTGTGATATGTTCCGATGCCTTAGTTCATTCTCTAATAGTAGATACTTAAACTAAATATTAGTTTTATAGGGACAGACACATCGGAAGAGAAACAGAGAAAAAGTTGTAAGAAGGGTCTAGATTAATTAGTTTTGATGTGTTAGATGATTTCTATTTTAGTCCGTCATAGTTGGAACCCATAATAGTAACCATGCTATGTTGTATATCGTTGGAAAGAGGAGAGGTTGTTATTTCTTTGTCATTATTATTATTTATAATTGTATTAAATTAAAGAGTTACGAGGTTAGACTCATGACACTCTTAAGAGCAGCAGCCAACTCCCTCTTAAATTGCATATTATTTTTATTTCGTAGCAGATAGGTCCGATATTATTATATCAGTAGAAAGGTCGTATTTCCGCGTTTACGCTGATATATAATGTGTATAGTATTCATTAGCGTTTCAAGCATTGTACGTAAAATAAAGATTAGCAACTAGAACAAACTTAGCCAGCGAGGCTAGATTTTGAGGCGCTGTGGTGTGTCGGGTCCCAAATAAAAGCACGACCTTGCAAATATTTCGGGGCATTTAGGGTCACCATTGAGGCATTATGTCGCTGCGGTGGTCCGCTGTTCTCAGTGCCACAAGATCGGGCACATAAAAAAAACAACTGTAAGTCTGTCCCTACTTGTTCTTCACGTGGCTCTCCTGGCCACTCTGGTGCTCAATGCAAATCTGCCAAGCGAGTTTGCCTTAATTGCCAAGGCAATCACTCTGCTTCCAACAACAACTGTCCTGCCCTGAAGGTGCGCGCTCTCGCGAACCAGCTCAGGGCTGCCGAGTATATGCCTCGGTCTCAGGCCTTAAGCCTGGCCCTACTCCAATCTTTAGCGGACCCCGCGCGACCGTCGGTGCCTGTCAAATCTGTCTGAGGGGCCATGTGTGCTCCCTCTGCCCCTGAGGTGGTGTCCGTTCCGCCGTCGGCATCTCGTGCGGACCGTTCCGGCCCGCTTCTCCTTGTGATCCCCACTGCTGCCAGCAGGACTTCGAATCTTGTTGAGGCGCCGTTGGTGTCTGCTGCTGGTTGCAGCGACCCATGGGCTGCCATTCACAAACTAGAGTGTCTCGTTGATAAACTTGTTTATTCCGTCACCAGGCTGTTTGACTCTGTTCGCTGCCTGGCTGCTCGTAACTTGCCTTCTCCTGGTCCTCTTTCTCCCGAGATCTGTGTCCAGATTGAGACCCAGGACACTGTGTCCTCTCCTAGATGCATGAGTGACGCTGCGTCACAGACCCCCCTGGCGCCAGTTCGCCAGGAAAGACGAAGGGCCATCAGGGCAGTTGCCTCACTACTTCCCAGCTCCTCAAGCGGTTGGAGGTGCGAATCGATGGAACTTCCCGTAAAATCGACCCCGAGTCCTCCTATGATGAAATGATGTTGATCTGATGCGCCTTCGATTATACCTTTACGGACATGGTGCTTGGGTCTCTGGGCCTCTCGGTTTTGAGCGTCCCTGTTCCTCGGGCCGTGCAACCGCCTGTTGCCCGTTAGCTTCGTAGTGCACCCGCCGGGCGCTTTTTCGGGCTCCTGCTTGTTCGTTTTGGCTTTGTGTTCTTTTAATCGGGGTATTAGTGTATCATAGTTATCCTTAGCCAGTAATTGGCTTCATTTCTTACCTTCATTTTTATGTGGCTTTTCCCACTCGTTTATTAACTTTTAATTCTCCCTTGCCGTTTTTTTTTATTTCGCGGCATTTAATAACTTTTATAATAATATAAAAAAAAATTTCGATTTTTGTTATCCGACCCTCTTTTTAGGACTTCTGTCCGTTTCTACTTTTTAGTCTAAATTTTTGGACTTTAACTTGTAGTTGTAGGTCAGGTCCACCTTTTGGCTTTGTCCCTGTTGTTGTTTTTTTCCACCCCACGCCTCTGTCCGCTTCTGTCACGTGGGGTTTATGGGCTCTGCACAATGGAATTATGGACCCTCACGTTTATTCGGTGGGAACTGCTAGTAAGTCACCCTATGAATTACTTTAATAAATTTATTTGTTTAGCTCGTTCTGTGTTAAGGTTGGGGTACAGAAATAGATAGAGAAATGGTAAAAGAATACTGTCACACTAGCTTTCACACGGCTATGAATCATATGTAGTCCAGCCACTTGATAACAGTTAAAATCACACATTTATTTCTTCTACTCTATACAAGATTCTCTAAGTACTAATCTAACTTAAAAAGTCTCTTTCAATGCTAACAGTTCGATCGCTGATAGTCTAGGCAGCTGTTTTTCTTCCTCGGGCACTTGCTATTATATCTCATGTAGATTTGGACTACTGTGGTCCGTTTTACAGTTTCTGAAGAGTTGGACTACTGTGGTCCTGTTTTGATCAGGTTAAGTGCACTTTCGGAGAATACACTTAACTTTCTGATGGTGCGGTCGAAGTCCTTCTGTGAGGTAGCTTCTGGTACACCTTTGTCGTTGTGTAGTTGGGTTCCCTTGCCACGCTGTGGGGTCTGACAGGGTGTTTTTTCGGGTAGCTCTTTCCGTCTTGTGCGGTAGAGGATACTCCGCCAACTTGTTTCTGTGGAGTGGGGTTCACAGGATAGCTCGGGATAGCTCGCCTGCTCGTCTGTAATATAAGAGACGAAATTCTGCACAACCCTGAATAATCGGTTTGTGCAGAGCGTCTCACTGAAAGCCAAAGTAGCCCTCAGTGATAGCTCCACATCTCTATACATAAGCGACGAACATTCTGCTACTTCCGGGTTCCACTGGAATCTCAACTCTAAATTCCTATACATACATAAATATCAATCGTGTCTAACTATACACATACAGAATTAATAATATTATAAACATTCAGTGGTACAGCCACTGGTCTGCAAACATACATATAAGTTAAACAACAGTGGTTCCGTACGGCATGCAACATGGCGGCGCAACCGGTCGTGTTGAGCCTCGTGGTCGGCTCTTCCACGTGGTACGGCAAATTCGGATTAACAATTCACATTTATGCATAGCAAATTCTTCAAACATAATTTCAACAATAATATAAATATATCACGATGAAACAGAAGGGTGTTCATTTACCTGTTTGACAAGTTCAGGCCCCTGGAGACTAAATAGAATTCTGAGATTCCTAAGTCCTGCTTCCTGGTCTATGAGTGAAGATAGTTCTCTGCTAGCTAAGTAGATGTTACTTCTTCCTCGTCTCACACACGACTGATTCAAACTGCGCTATGATCTGACACAGTAAAACTGCTCTACCCGCTAAGCTGAGTTCTCATTGGTTAAAACGGTCAAATTCAAAGCTCAAGTGCTGACTCACTGCGCTGCGTGGGTGGGGCTCGCGGTGTGTACTTTTATTGCTGCTGTGTTCCTTAATGACTCTCTACTGTTACAAAAACTACACAAGGCTGAATAGTCAATGAGCAGAGTTAAAACTAGCCAGTTCATGACAGCTTCCCTTCCAGGCTCTTCGTCACTCTTTGTCCAGCCATCCTCCGCGGTGGTCCGCTGTCTCCTACTTATGCTGCCTCAAGCGCTCTGCTGCTTCACTCCACCTTCTACTCTGACCTTGCCTTCATTATTCTTCATACAGCTGCTGCGTCGGCTACATCTTCTTATGACTTCTTAACTACTGTCCCCCATATGCTTATGTGTCCGGGGACGTACACCACGCATTTCGGGGCAGAACACACAGCACAGGGCAGAACGCACAGCACAGGGCAGAACACACAGCACAGGGCAGAACACACAGCACAGGGCAGAACACACAGCACAGGGCAGAACACACAGCACAGGGCAGAACACACAGCACAGGGCAGAACACACAGCACAGGGCAGAACACACAGCACAGGGCAGAACACACAGCACAGGGCAGAACACACAGCACAGGGCAGAACACACAGCACAGGGCAGAATGTACTGTTATCTCCTCGAGCACTGCCTTTGTTCTCTTAGTATGATGTACTTCCAATAAAACTTTCAACGGCCATCAACGGACTGGCGTTTGGGGGTGTTACACTCGATGTTGTTTTTCTCTATCAGTAGTTGAATCAGCCCCGGTGCTTCAAGTCCTGATAAGTGTAACTCAGATTCGTTTATCCACGCAACCCGTTCAATCATCAACAAGGCAGGAGTCGTCGTATGTAGTTTTCCACTTTTATTCAGCATACATCAACAACTGCATACAATCGTTCAATCGTTTTTTCCACTCTACAATTCTCGACTATCAACTTTCCACTTTTTTCAACTTTCTCAACTCAAACGCAACAGCTCTCTCTACTTTCAACTCTCTCTTATTTTTATTTTTTTTAATCAGTTTATAGTCCCCTCTCTTCCCGATAAGGATTTTCAGAGAGGAGACTCTTACTTATTTTGAAACAGTGCGGCACTTATATAGTCTCTCTCTACTCCAGAACAGGCGAGAATACCCCCGCATAACACACCACAACCAATCAGAAGTAAATTCATCATCACTGTCTCACGTCATACAACCTTATTTGGAATGGAAGCTTCCATAGTTACCACTAGAATTATCCATACGCTTCGATCGATAGTAAACAACCAGCTCTAGAAAATTCTCAAATAATATCGACCAACTAAAATTACCAACGTTATACAAAACTTACTAATAACAACGCAAAATCAAATTAAAGATAAATACACTCTGTTACTGCATCTTTAGCAAAATAAAACGATCTGATCTATCGCGCGCGTCACACACGCAAGCCTACTGTTGTGCGCGTTTCACACGTAAGCCTACCATCGCACGCGTCTCCAACGTAACAGGGGAGAGGGAGGGAGGGAGGGAGAGAGAGAGAGATAGAGAGAGAGAGAGAATGTGTGAGTGATACTTCATCACCCTAGCCTCCGTCACACCACTTCATCTTCTCTCCAAACGCAACACCAACACCACTACACAAGGTATTTCAGTCGCATTTGATGATTGTTTGTAACTCGTTAACCGTGCAGCCCGTTCATTCATAAACAAGACAAAGTCGTCATTGTTATTGTTACACATATTTATTGTAGCCGAGCGGAGTGTTTGACTCTCTTCTCTCGGCCACCACCTAGAAAACAGGGCCCAACCCGAACTGTTATTTTGATTTATCCCTCCTAAGAGAGACAAAAGCCTGTATGACAAAGTTACTAGTGCAGTTCTATACAACAGCGCCATCGGAAGCTAGTTCAGAACAAAAATCGGTGTGCGTCAAGGATGCTTACTCTCTCCAGCACTCTTCAACATCTTCCTATAGCGCATCATGTCAGATGCTCTTGCAGATCACGAAGGCACAGTCAGCATAGGGGGAAGAGCAATCTCCAACCTTCGTTTTGCGGATGACATTGATGGATTGGATGGAGAGGAACAAGAACTTGAACAGCTGGTACAGAGGCTTGACACCATCTCCAGAGCCTATGAAATGGAAATAAGTTCAAAGAAGACCAAAATGATGACCAACAACACCAATGGCATCAACACGAACATCAAAGTCCAGGCCAATCCCTCAACACAGTGCATAGCTTTAAATATTTAGGAGCCATTATATCAGACAATGGGTCCAGACAGGAAGTCATCTCTAGGATCGCACAAACAACTGCTGCCCTGACAAGGTTGATCGAAGCTCATTTGGAAAGACAGGACCATCAGTCTACATTCCAAGGTAAGGCTGCTGTGCCCCTTTGTCATCTCCATCTTCCTATAAGCTTGCGAAACATGGACTCTCACAGCAGATCTACAACGAAGAACACAAAGCATGGAGATGAGGTGCTACAGAAGACTTCTGGGCATTTCCTATACTCAGCACATCACCAGTGACGAAGTCCGACGAACCATCATACAAGCCATTTGAAAACTTGATGACGTGCTCACAGTGATGACGAAACGGAAACTCCGATGCTATGGCCACGTCACCTGAGCATCAGGCCTTGCAAAAATCATCCTGCAAGGCACGATGCAAGAAGGCAGAAAAAGAAGGAGAGAGAAAAAGAGGTGAGAGGACAACATTCGAGAATGGACTGGCTTGACACTGAGCGCAGCCATGAGGGTTGCGGAGGGCATAGAAAGATGGACTAGTACGCTTGTTAAACAATCAACTGTGGTGCCCCAACGACCTTCGATTTACGGGATAGAATAGGATAGGATAGGATAGTGCCATGGGACTCTCTACAAGTCAGCTTCAGTTCAGATACATTAACCCGGGTAGCGGGTGTCGCCTGTCTGTGTTTGTGAAGACAAAGGACTTTAGTCTCTTATTGTGGAACGATACACAACATCCTAGTAACTGGTTAACCTCAAACTTCATTTTCAACTGCAGTGTTGGTATCAGGTAAGCAACGATTTCTTCCACAATAATATAATAAGCCTATTACATCTTTGCCGAATGACAGATTTTGTGGTCAGCATCGTCTGTTAGCGTGCCAGTTGTGTTTTAGTACGTCACCGTCTTCAACTTCATCTGTCTCCTCCTACATCTTCTTCCGCTCCTCGTCATTTTCGTCTTCAGCTACCTGTTATCTATTGTTATTGCGAAATTGTGATATTAAATCTATGAACAAGTTTATAAAGAACAATCGTCATCAAGCATGATTCATCATGATGCTTCATCACCATCGTTATCGTCATCATCATCGTCGTCATCGTAGTCATAATCGTCGATGTCAACCTCACTGTTCATAGCCATGACCATCATCAAGGAATCATTGTTAGTGTACATATGAACACTACATGTGCTGTAGTCAAGTCTACAAAACTGTGTTACCCACAATTGACAATTCATCACAACACTGTTTCTAAGCCCAAAAGAAAAGAATAAAAGAAAACCCTTTTTAAACAAATAGAATAATACATACAATAACTATATATTTTCAACTTTAGTACTACTCTTAACACACCCATATCGGCGCGCGCCCCCCACCCCCACACACACACACACACGCACAATCTTTTGCAGGTCTCTCTTACTACTTCTTCTTTCTTTCTTTAATACATTACCGTCCCCGGACACAGTGCGTATAGGGGACAAGGAGAGATGATTACCAGCTGGAACAAGAAATCTTCGTGTAGGAATATCAGGCGAGGAGATAAATAAAGTCTGGATGGCTGATGTGGCAAGGCCGCAAAGAAGAGGAAGATTTACGAGGCAGCAGCGCAGTGAGGACAGGGCCATACAATTAGGCAAATTTGCCACAAAAATGTTTACAGACCAGGTCTGAAGGCGGAGAACATAACAGGAGAAGCCAGTTCAGAACAGGCGTCACAGATTAAAATTACATAGGCGTGTGACAATGCAGTGGAACACTCTCCCATATTAAAAAAAGGGACTATATAAAATTAGTTTGCGACAAAACCGCAAACACGCAATTTTAAAATTCCTGGTACATTTAAAATTGCAAAGATAAATAACTAATTCAAAGCATATTTTCTTATATACAGAGTTAAAAACTATGATTAAGCATAGGATCCTAGTACGGTTTACAAAACCGAGACCAAGCTATCGCTTGGAATGACGTTTTGGTCTCCAATCAGATACATTTCGCACCCGAGGAACCGGGGCATTGACAGCATCCACAAGTTTAATTTTGTCAATGACAAACTTGATTGCTTGAGAGAACTTATCGACCTCAGATTGGGGAATTAAGGCCCGCAAGAAGAGGGCCTGGATGCGCGGCATATAAGTAGCCGCTCTAACCTGGTTAGCTAGCAAGCGCTCCTGGAGAGTGGGACAATTTACATTGGCAGCCGAATGCTCGCCTTTACAGTTGAGACAACGGCGCCGAACGGCAGTACACTGAGCCCCGGTATGACCAGGAGTGCCACACGACGAGCAGACTCGCTCCAGTTTACATTGCTTGCGAATGTGGCCAAATCTTTGACACTGGGGACATCGCATCACAGGTGCCACGAAGGGAACAACGGGAAATTCCCGCCAATTCAACATCAGGGTGCGGGGCAGTGTCGCAGCCTCGAACGTAACCTTAACTGAGGTGGACGGTTGCCTGTCAGATCTAAGCAAGCGTTTGAAACTACGCGCGCTGCACGTGCTAACTGTACCATCAGTGCTAACGGCACCCTCATATTTGGCTAGAATTTCTTCATCAGACACTGATGCAGGCACACCGAGAATAACCCCCTCCACCGTGGGGACAGGTATCGAGCATGAAATCGCTATTTGACCCAGCTGCGACAAAACAATTAGTTTTTTCTGTTGTTTTTGGGAGGAACAGGCTATCAGATAGCCTTCCCCCCAATGGCCTCACCCGCTCCACGGGTCCCACAGAGGCTCTTAGCAAATCTGCTATTTTCCACTGAAGAGACTTAAGTGACAATGAAGTTATGTCACCGGACTGCTTCAGCATTATGGGATATTTGCAAAGCCCGTGTGAGAAAACTAAGGGTGGCCGAGGTGGCCCTCTATATCTGCTTTTGTCTTTACTAGCAACTTTGGTCCAGCCTTTGTCACCATCAGTGGTCGGGGCCACCTGCTCTAGGGCTGTAGGCTCAAGAGAAGGAGTAGAACTAAGTACACCCGCTATTCCAGCCTCAGAGCTGGAAATGGGTGAAAAACTTTCCACTTCATGCATAGCCTCCTCGGATCCTTCTGAGGAGGAGGAGGAATCAGACAATGTTCCATAGGTCCTCTTACGACCAGGAAGAGACCTCTCTGGTAAAACATCGGTAGCCAGGCCACCAACAACCTGAGAATTAGAACTGCAACCCTCAGGGTCATTCCCTTCTATCATGCTATCTGCCGCGTCAACTTTGGCCTTGACTACAGGCGAATCTTTTCTAGTCCTTTCAGCAGCACAGCGGCGCTTAGAGGACAAACAAGAGTTAAATTTAATAGAATCTGAAATACTATCCATCAAGAAGGCTGCGGAGTTGGCAGACCAAATAAACAATAAAATATTTTAAAATAACAAAGTCTCACCCCCCCAAAAAAAAACGGGGGGGGGGGAGAAATGTCCGGCCACAGAGCACAACACCAAAGGATATTAAAAATCCAATTCAGGACCTAAAATAGGTAAGAGAATTAAAACACTACAAATACCTCACAAAAGCGTGCACGTCGACAGCAGCAGTGAGCTGTCCTCAAGGTACGTGTGGTAATCACTGTAGATTGCAATCTCCACATAAAATATCCACGTAAAACGAAGCGTTCAATGATAGTGTCCAGGATCACAAAAGGAAGAATGGAATCCAGAATAATACAAATACCACAAGTGTTCAAGCACAAAATGTCCAAACACGAGCACACGAAGTATAAATTAAGAAAAAAAAGTCCTGCTAAGATGGAGCACGAGAGAAAACATGTCCTCTTCACGCAAACGTCACCTCACGAATGTTTAATGTGAATCGTAGGGTACGGTTTGTGTCATGCTCTTAGTACTAAAACACATACACCCGCATAACAAATGTATAGTTAACTTCATTTGGCTGACTGAACAATTCATGTTATGCACAGACAATTAAGATAACTTTCCATGTAAAATAATAGTTTGACATATTATCATTATATAAATATATACTTTTATTTGTCGTGAATTTCTTAGATCTACTTTGAAGGGGAAAGGCTGGATGGCCGTACTAATGCTTGTGGATCAAAAGCTGAAATTGACCTGGATGATATCTCCTGCTCTGCTACAGCAACAACAACGGCAACAACACATACTACAACACCATCTACATCTGGCACCACACCTGCAGGTACGTCAACTTCTGCCTCGACTGATGGAGCCTCACCGACCGCCATGCCTTCATCTGCTGCAGCAACCACAGCAAGTAGTGATGTAGTTTCATCAACATCTGCATCTTTCGCATCTGTCTCATCAGATTCATCAGGTTGGGATAGTAGACTGCTTCATCACAATTAGTGCACATTTGCTAAATTTAGTAGAAGTAGTAGTAGTAGTAGTAGTTGTAGCAGTAGGAGGAGGAGGAGGAGGAGTTTGATGATGATGGTGATAATGATGATGATGATGATGGTGATGATGATGATGATGATGATGATGATGATGATGATGATGATGATGATGATGATGATGATGACGTATTGTTTTGCAGTCAACGGTTCGAACAAGGCAAACCAAATGGGAGACAAAGGTCAAGGTCTCTCTATTGGGGCAGTTGCTGGCATTGTCATCGCCATGGTCCTTGTCATCGCCTTTGTCATCACTATTGTCATCTTTATGATACGACGACGACGACAGATGAAAGACGACAAGTCTGCCTCAGATTCTCACATCTACATCAACACGTAAGTGCCGCCAGTGTCTGGAATATGTGAGCGTGTACGTAGGTTACAGATCGCCGCGCCTTGAGTTTGATTTAGGATAAGGCGCGTATTGCATCCAATATTATTAATTAGTTGCTTTTTGGCTTTGTTTACATTCTTTACCGAACTATTTTACTTCCTTTGCTCTTGCCCATCTACTTACTTTCCTACTTACCAACCTTCTAATGATTACTCAGATAATTAATTAATTTATTTATTTATTTATTTGCCTCTTCTTACTTTACTCGTTCAATTACTGAACTGTTATAAATGATTAGTCAGTGCTATGTTATTGACAGAAATGAAACAACGTTGTTACTAACTGTGACAGGGGCGGGGTCATGGAAGACAGAGTGACAGCAGTCAGCAACGCCGCCTTCCAGCCTTCGGACACTGGTCAGTACCTCCACTTTACGTCACGGACACTTTCTATAGCGCTGACCACCACAAAGAGTTGCTCATTGTGTGGAGAACATTTCGAGTGTTTATTGAGTCCATTCAATGTTTAGTTGTAGAGCGCACAACTCCATGGCGAGGAACAGGCATAGGTCTCGGGCATTGCTGTAATAGATTGGTTTACACCACACACAAAAAGCGATGGTGATGATGATGATGTTGTTGTTGATGATGATGATGATGATGATGATGATGATGATGATGATGATGATGATGACTTCCCTCTGGGAACATACCTAGTACTACGGACTAAGCTGTATTTTGTGTGTGCAGTCCACGGCAGTGCCAACTTACACCACTCACCATCCAACCACTACGAGCTGGCCGACAACAGCGACACCTACAACCACCTGGCCAGGGGCGCACAACCCACGACGACGTATGACCACTCGAAGGGAGATAAGCAAGCACCACAAGATACCTACGCTGTGCCGCACAAACAGGTAAGGTGGTTGTTGTTGTTGTTGTTATGCAACCATTACCTCATTATGGCGCTGATGATGATGATGATGTTCATGATGATGATGATGATGTTGATGATGATGATGATGATGATGATGATGATGATGTTGATGATGATGATGATGATGTTGATGATGATGATGATGATGATGATGATGATGATGATGATGATGATGATGATGTAGGCGGATGGTGGAGGTGGTGGTGGTGAAATATGAAGGACTAGGGTTAACCAACGCGTTGCTTGTATGTAGACATTACACTATTCAACCATTGATAGCCTGACTCATTGCCAAAATGTGTGTGTGTGGTTTCAGAAGGCAGCAAAGACATCCGCTACCAAGACTACAGCAACCATCAACAACCACAAACCCACCGCACCCGACCACAACGACGACTACAACCACCTGGGTAACCAGAATCTGCCCCAACCTTCTGATCTTGACGTCGACTACAGTCACTTGGGGGAGCAAAGCACACCCGAAGCCCTGTACAGCAACGTGGGGCAACAGAGTCCTAAGGCAACACCAGAGTACAGCCTGGCCAAGGACGTGGCCGTCAGCAGCTCACTGAACCAAAGCTCTGACGTCTACGAAGTGGCCGCCATGCCTGGTGACGTCAACAAGGCCATGATGTCATCTCCTGCCGACGATTACCACCACGCGATGGACGTGAAGGGAGAGAAGAGGACGGCGAGGATCGCAGATGATTTGCATAATTATGATCACGTGCAGGACCCGGCGGCCTTGAACGAGGACGACTACAATAGCCTTGATAGGGATCAGGCGAGGTCACGTGACCAGCAGAGGAATATGGCCGCCGATGATTACAGCCATGTGTGACAGAAGAGACAGCTATTGGCGATGAGGGCCCACACTGATTAGTCATATTTGGCAGAAGAGACAGTTGTTGGCGATGAGGGCTCACAGATTAACCGGGTGGCCCGTAGCGCAGAGGATATAGGCGCTGGTTTCCAATGCCGAAGGTCGTGGGTTCGAGCCCCACCTGGGGCAAAAATTTGTGACCAAGGTATGAGACTTTACGGGTCACCGAGGGTTCTCTCCGGGTACTCCGGCTTCCTCCCTCCCTTCAAAATAATATTGGATGCAGTCAAATTAATTAAAAAAAAAAAACAAACAAAAAAACTTCATTAACACAAATCTGCATTTGGCGACATCAGTCGCTGTAGAAAGTTTCAACTTTAACTTTTAAAACCTAACCGACCTTTAAACTCAACAAACAGTGGATGAAACATTGTATCTATGAGCCAGCCTTGCAAATAAGTCCCCCTTTAAACCACAGTAACAGGACGAATGAACAGAATGATGGATAGGAAGGATAAGATAAGATAAGATAAGATAAGATAAGATAACAAATTTCTGTAAGAAGGGTAAAAGATAAAGCATCGGCTACAGTAAATACTACTGGTGTGTATGTGTTTGTGTGCGTTTGTGTGTGTGCGTGTGTGTTTGTCCAGTGTGTTTAAAAGACAACAACAGATTTTATAGATTGTTCTCCGACTCCACTTTATCAAATCTGCATTTGATAGTTTTGTTTGCATTATGTGACTTGTAAATATCTCTACGCTTACGCTTAGGTGGTTGTTTGTAGTTAATTTTTACAATTCATGTTGTGTAATAGCTTATTCCTCCCCACCAGCCACAACGCAACCTTCGTTCTTCACAGCAGTATGGATTCAGGTTGTCTAGTGTTCAGAAGGCAATACATATAAGACGACGATGAAATACAGATCTTTCACAAATTCTTCCCCAATCGGTCTTCAGGGACCTCTTGAACGACGACAAGCTACCACTGTGTTTTAACTAAAGGGGAATGAGGTTATGTATATTTCTAACATCTGTTGGCTACTTCGCTTTATTTTTGGATCACCTCCTCCACTTCTCCTCCCACACCCGTTGGGATGGCGGGGTTTTCTGTATAAATAGTGTGATAGATGACCTGCTATCTATCAAAATGAAAATGGATAGGGGATTAACCGCAGTTGGCAAGAGTTACGTTTCTTGGCTATTACTCTCGCTCTATAATTTGTTTTGGCGACAAGAAATTAATTTGTTTTGTTTTGTTTGTATGAAAACATTTGTCATTTTTAAGAGTACAAATGGTGCCGTAAGTTAATTATAATAACAGTTCTTTTTATGATTGTTCTGTTAACATTTTGGGCACGCTTTAGAGACTTCCTTTTCTCTTCCTCATGGCCATTGACAAATACTTTGCAGTTTCGTCCCTGCTCACAAAATAATTTTTGTGTTGTTTTTGATTGAGATATGCTGTATAATTATTGCATTTTATAGTTGAAGGTACCAGATATACAAAAGTAACAGTTTCGATTATGTATTTGACTGTATTTGTGCATAACTTGATGTTGAAAATGTAGATAACCGGCTGTGTTCAGAATCTAGTTATGTGTTGTAACTTATTCTAGGTTTGGTTTGCATTTGCAGGATTTGCCTAAGCAACGGTTAACATTTTTTTAATCCTATAGAGTTATTTTTCTTTGTTAGAAGTTTTGTTAGGCGTTTTAGTTTGTAAGTAGTTAAGTTTCATTTTGGGGTTTAGTCTTAGTGTTGGCTTCATTTTTTTTAGAATTATTGTGGTATTTTTGAGGATACAGAAAGTAAAGATTGGAATAGAAATAGAATAGAAAACAGAAGTTATTTTAGTGGCTTATGGTTATGTTAATATTGTTTATTTTAATATAAGAAATCCCAGTGCCCCCCCCCCCCCCCCCCTTGCCCCTTCTCAACGACATAGAAGTAAAAGAAATGTAAATAAAAGTTGTTTAAATTGATATATTATTCTTTCTTTATTTTATTTTGTCAATGATTTCTTTCTTCTTGTGTTCTATGGAGAGTTGTGGGTGTGTGGTCTTTCCTGTCCTATCCTATCCTATCCTATCCTGTCCCGTAACCCGGAGGTCGTAGGGGCACCACAGATGATCGTTTAACCAGTATACTCCATCTTTCTCTGTCCTCAGCAACCCTTTCCTGTCTAAATACATTTTACATCTGTATAACCCATCACTCTGTTACAATAGTATCCCCACTTTGTGGACATTTAGTGATCTAAATTACCATTGTTTCTGTCATTTGCATTTGCTCTTTCTCGTTCCTCATCTGTTTTGTCAATCTACTATCTTCTTCGCTAGACCAGTCACCTGCCTTTTTCTTGAAAACTCTCCCCAAACTCCTCATCTTTGTAAGGGGTCTGTTGGGTCAGTTTGAGGATATTGGACGCTTTCTGTCAAATGGTTTCTAAGGCTTTCTATTGTATTATTTTTTAGCAATGTAGGCATTTTATATGTATATGTTTTGTTAATATTTTTTTTAATGATCTTTATATTCCATTTTGTTTTCGTAAACGGGGGTTCAATAATTTAGAGTAAAGCCTCAACGTACCCTGTTTGGGATGCCTTTATTGTAAAGTGACCGGCTGGTGGAGTGCCTACATTATTACCGTTAGGGTTGTTTCAGCTTATCCTATATGCGGATCAGGGGTGAGCCCTCTTTCAACCAAGTTGTGGTCCTGATTCGGCTCTTTGCAGTCCGCTGGACCCTATAAAGAATTGCTAACTAACTAACTGCTCCCCTCAACCCATTGCGTGCGCAATGAGCATGTCTACCGACGTGGAGGATCGCGTTTTACAAGACATCAACATTAACATCATCAATAATGTCCCCTCAAGAAGACGTCCTACATCTAATTTAATACAGTTTGACACAGTTTGAAACTGAGCGAAACCATCAGGGTTGCTGAGGACATGGAAAGATGGAGTACGCTGGCTAAACGGTCATCTGTGGTGCCCTTACGCCCTCCGAGTTACGGGATAGGATAGGATAGGATAGGATAGACATCCAATTCTCGAAAACTAAAACAGTTACTAAACTTATAAACATGGACCAACATCTACAGAACTAGCTACTGGTATGGGTGTGGGTGTGTGTGGTTGTTGTTGTTGTTGTTGTTATTGTATTTACGTGAAAAACGTCGAGTGCTTGAAGTCTATGGAATCACGTGTTAACATATCTTTGTTGTGTATTATAACCTTTTTGTACGTTATATAAACACAAGTGTTATGCGTCGAATATCTTTTTGTGGTATGTACGTGCTTGTGTTGTTGTTGTTGTTGTTGTTACTAATTTATTTGTGGTTGTTAATGCTGAGAGACGAGTTCCAGTTTCTTCTGGCATCCCTTTTGACCCTCGCGTTTCACGACGTTAAACATATATTTAAACAAACAAATAAATAATTATTGACATGTTAAAATAAACTAAATAAAAATAAATAACTACAATTAAAAAAATGTAACACCAAAATTTAAAAACTCGCTACCAGTGTTCACTATTAACTATAGCCATCAGGCACTGTACAGTCTCAACTGTTTCTAATCCCATGTTGACGGAATCATTAGTTGGTAAGTGACTGATTGGTTCATCAGCTCATATTATAAGGGAGGAAACCTCTGTCAGGCTACTGCATTTTGTGTGTGGGTGTGTGAAAAATTGAATGATAATCTCCCCTTCAACTAAATAAAAATAAAAAAATTAAAAAAAAAACCCACCTGTCTCCAAGGGAGAGTACCACTAAACTTTAAAATTAAAATGCCTCAATTATTCTCTCCCTTGGATTAGAAGCTCAAATTCTTAGAAAATAATAATAATAATGCAGGTTTTGTTAGGATAAAGACAATTTTAAATTATTATTTTACTTATGTATGTGCGTACACAGGCTAGACCTCAGTTTAGACATCTCTCTCTCGCTTTCTCTCTTTGAATCTCTATCTCTATTTGAAGTTTCTAGCTCTCTCTTTTTTAAGTCTAGTTGTCTCTGTTTCTCTCTCTCCCCACCTCCTCTCTCTCTTTCTGTTTCTTTCTATCTTTCTCTGTTTCTCTCTATTTCTCTCTCTCTGTCTATCTGTCTCTGTCTCTGTCTCTGTCTCTCTCTCTCTCTCTCTCTCTCTCTCTCTCTCTCTCTCTCTCTCTCTCTCTCTCTCAATTTGTGATGGACTGTGTGAGTGCCGGATAGTGTGACTGACAATTGACACAGTACTGAAATGCAACAGGGACCATCTATGTCGAGTTATCCACACAAACCACTCACCAACATTGCCGCTGTCCTCGTCACACACACACACACACACACACACACACACACACACACACACATACAGGAGTTGACCCCGTTAAGCGGTCTTTAACAATTTTCCATCATTACGCTGCCGGTATATATCTGGCTACCGAACAGCTCTATGAACTCCAAATTATTCCAAATTATGGAATTTGCTTCGTTTTTGCATTCTAAGAGCTGTCGTATATAAATTATTTCTCTAAAGCAACAAACATGGAAGTGTGATTTCTTACCATCATTGTACAGCCATTGTGTGTGACCTCTTTGGCACTAACATTATGTGGTCATTGTGTGTAAGCTCATCTGTATCAACATTATGTGGTCATTGTGTGTAAGCTCATCTGTATCAACATCATGTGGTCATTGTGTGTAAACTCATGTGTACCATCATTATATGATCATTTTGTGTATGCTCATTTGTACTAACTTTATGCGGTCATTGTGTACCATCATTAAGTAGTCATGGTGTGTAAACTCTTATGTACCATCATTATGTAGTAATTGTTGGTAAGCTCATCTGTACCATTATTGTGTAGTTAATTTGTGTAAACTCTTATGCATTATTACCAGGCGGTCTGCAGGTGTACCATCATACTTATAAAGATGTTACATTCTAAAATCACATAATTTGTAAACTGATTTCAAATACATTGAATTGAAATCTTCAAAAAGACTTTATTGTAAATCTTTAGTGGATTTTAGTTAACTAGCAGTAGAACATGTTAAAGACATTTGTATTATGATGCTGAGAATATGAATAAACTTTTCTTGACTCACTATGAAAACTGCTTTGAAGTTTGATGCAGAATGTGCTTTAAAAAAACCTATGTAATCGTAACTGAGCTGAGCAACAGAATGAGAAAAAGATAGAGAAAAAGAAAACACAAATCGGTCAAATGGCTTCAGTATAAATGTATTCAAACTGTAATACATATTTTAATGTTCAAACAACTGGTAGCGTGCAGTACTATGGACAAGACATAAACATGTGTGGTTTGCAGACAGTGGCAATGGGTGAGCTGGCATCTCAAAGATAGAAAATCACACTGGTTTTGCTTGCTTGATTGATTGATTAATTGTTGCTTTAGGTCCAGCGGACTCTTCCGAGCCAAATCAGGACCTGACAACCCCCGATCCGCATAAAAGATCTGCTGAAACAACCCTAGTAAGAAAACTGAATGCCCTCCACCGGCCAGTCACTTTACAATAAAGACATCCCACGCAGGGGACGGCTGAGGCTTTACCCCAACTACTCGAACCCCCGGTTACAAAAACAAAATAGAATACAAACATCATTATAAATTATCAACAAAACACATACATATAAAATGCCTACAGTGCTAAATAATAACATCATAGGAAGCCCCAGTGACCACCCGGCAGAAAGCGTCCAATACTCCCAAGCTGATCCAACAGACCTCATACACAAACAAGGAGTCTTGTCCAGGAAGAGTTTTCAAGAAAAAAGGTAGGTCATTGATCTAGCGCAGAAGAAGATAGTATAGCAGAGTGATAGGACAGAATGATTGATTGATAGTTGCTTTAGGTCCAGCGGACTCTTCCGAGCCAAATCAGGACCGGACAACCCCCGATCCGCATAAAAGATCTGCTGAAACAACCCTAGTGGGAAAATTGAATGCCCTCCACCGGCCAGTCACATTACAATAATGACAGTCCCCTATACGCTACTGTGTCCGGGGACGGTAATCTACCCACTGAACTGAACTGAACGCTGAGGCTATACTCTTAATTTATCGAACCCCCGTTTACAAAATTGGAATAAAAATATGATAAAATATTAAAACAAAACACATACATATAAAATGCCTACATTGCTAAATAATATCATAGAAAGCCCTAGTGTCCATTTGGCAGAGAGCGTCCAATATCCCCAAGCTGACCCAATACACAAACGAGGAGTTTTGGGAGAGTTTTCAAGAAAAAAGGTAGATGACTGGTCTAGCGAAGAAGATAGTAGAGCTATAGAACAGAGTATGAATACGAAAACAACAAAGAAGAAAGACTGCTACAGTGGGAATTTAAACTACAGCACTAAATTTTCAGAAAGTGAGGATGCTATTCATACAGAAACCCCCGGCCACTCCACGGTGGTGTTACTTCCAACACACACAAAAATAAAAAAAATAATCAGTCAACTAACAAGAAAATGTAACAAAAAAATGTGTTTTTTTTAATTTAAAAAAGCACATATTTAACAACAAAAAACAAAAACAAAAAAGTGGGGAAAAAAACTACAACAACACTAATTAAAAAACATAAAAATCAATAAATTGCACATTTTGCAGACATCTTTACATACGCACTGAACGCACATTCATCACTCAGACATGCAAAGTCACTATTAGAAGATGGAAAGGGAATCTAATTTTAATTTTGAAATGTTTAGATTGACTGCATCCAATATTTTTATTGAAGGGAGCGAGGAAACCAGAGTACCCAGAGAAAACCAACAGTGACCTGAAAAGCCTCGTACCTAAAAGTCGCACAAGTTCATCCCTTGATATTTGATATTCGAGCTTCGATATTTTTATTTACACTGCCCAAGCACGAACATCGACATAAGAGATTCGGCTATTAATTTGCATAACTTCGTGTAACATAAAATTAATATGGGTGCTTGGGCTGTGTCAATAACGAATGGTGGTTTAATTGAATGAATGATTACAAGTACATCAATGTCTTATCAATTTCCTGAAAACCTGTAGCAGACTACTTAGTAAACAGGGCAACATACAAACCATTATTTCAAAGTGCTGCAGTCACACAGAGCTGTGCACGGTATCTACTATGATTGCTAAAGGATGCTCTAAAATAAAATAGAAAGATCAATCTAACACTGAACCATTTCACTATAAGTATTTAGGGCACTGTTCGGGATGCATATTTGCAGACAATAGGACAGAGCTGCTCAAAGTGCTGGCCGATACAGGATCTAGCCAAAGCGGCCCAAGGCGCCAACCTGCAACCTCTGGGCGCATAGTCTGATGCTCAACCTGCAACCTCTGGACATATAGTCTGACTCTCAAACGACTGAGCACAATCCTGGGCGATGAGGTATTGGACCTAGTTGGGTGCAAAGTGTATTTAGGTAGCTAGAACTCGCCCAGCTAGAACATGAGCGTCAAGATCTTTAAAGTCCGTGCAATGGAATGCATGCATGCAAACTTGATCTCAGTTTATACTCTCATCTGAAATACTAAAAGAAATGTTATCCTTTCCAATTGCCCACTGCATGCTTACCTAAACTAAACACTTCAAAATATAATCGATTTTTTTCACGCGCACCCATCTGTCTTAATTATGTTCATGGCATTGTACATGTGCCCTTGACCCATCCAGCTCACACGAAATCTCTATTACCAATCATATTTGGCACTCACCCTAGGACAAGCATACATTTAATTTTGATCTTTAACGATTCTTACATCTCATGAAAACTGACAGTGGACGCATCAAAATATTGATTACACCTCATCAATAAAGATCATGCATAGTCCATTTCGCCATTTTGTATTGTTGTTGTTGTATCAAATTTTAATCATCAGATTAACATAAGTTGTACTGTTCGCCATTTCCATTTGTTTGGTCACTGCTCCCTCTAAACATGACTCAGCACACTATTCAATTTCAACAAGTTAGATTGTCAGAATTTTTTAGCAACAATTTATTCACGGACTAGAGAAAGCAGTACCAGCACAATTTGTGTCCCCAACGATTCATGCTTTCAGTCACATACTGTCCTGTACAACGAGACGGAAATACTGTAGAATTACAGAAGGAAAGAACACTGAACGTTTACATTACATTACATAATTGTTGCTTTAGGTCCAGCAGACTCTTCTGAGCCAAATCAGGACAGGACAACCCCCAATCCGCATAAAAAAAGATCTGCTGAAACAACCCTAGTGGGAAAACTGAATCCCCCCCCCCCCCCCCACCACCAGCCAGTCACTTTACAATAAAGACATCCCACGCAGGGGACGGCTGAGGCTTCACCCCAACTTATCGAACCCCCGTTTACAAAAACAAAATAGAATACAAACATCATTATACATTATCAACAAAAAACATACATATAACATGCCTACATTGCTAAATAATAACATCGTAGGAAGCCCTAGTGACCACCTGGCAGAAAGCGTCCAATATTACCAAGCTGATCCAACAGACCTCATACACAATTGATTGATTGATTGATTGTTGCTTTAGGTCCAGCGGACTCCTCCGAGCCAAATCAGGACCGGACAACCCCCGATCCGCATAAAAGATCTGCTGAAACAACCCTAATGGGAAAATTGAATGCCCTCCACCGGCCAGTCACTTTACAATAAAGACATCCCATGCAGGGGACGGCTGAGGCTTTACCCCAACTACTCGAACCCCCGGTTACAAAAACAAAATAGAATACAAACATCATTATAAATTATCAACAAAACATATACATATAAAATGCCTATATTGCTAAATACTAACATCATAGGAAGCCCTAGTGACCACCCGGCAGAAAGCGTCCAACACTCCCAAGCTGATCCAACAGACCTCATACACAAACAAGGAGTCTTGTCCAGGAAGAGTTTTCAAGAAAAAAGGTAGGTCATTGATCTAGCGAAGAAGAAGATAGTATAGCAGAGTGATAGGACAGAGCAGTAAAGGGAAAGAGTAAATGAGGAAGACAGCGACAGTGGGAATTTAAAGCACTAAATTTCCAGAAAGTGGGGATACTATTTATACTGAAACCCCCGGCACCCCAAACAAGGAGTCTTGTCCCGGAAGAGTTTTCAAGAAAAAAGGTAGGAGACTGATCTAGCGAAGAAGACGATAGTATAGCAGATTGATAGAACAGAGCATTACATTACATTACATTACATGATTATTGTTTTAGGTCCAGCGGACTCTTCCGAGCCAAATCAGGACCGGACAACCCCTACCAATACCATGTAATGTGGACAAAAATGTTGGTCATTAGACAGAGACACTTGAATCCCAGCAAAGGTACAGAAAAACTATCATTATCAATAATGTTGTGCAACTGATTTTTCTGTACCTTTGCTGGGATCCAAGTGTCTCTGTCTAATGACCAACATTTTTGTCCACGTTACATGGTATTGGTATTGCTTACTATCCAAAAATCCTATTTGAATCAATTATAAAAAATATTCACATTATAATATTTATTAAAAAAACAACAAGAAAAAAATGCATGCGCACAAGCACACACATCACTTACGTGCAAGCACACCAATCACCCAGTTACATGCATATGAGAGCTAGTAGGCCTATGTCTCCACCAATCACCCAGTTACATGCATCAGAGCTTGTGGGCCTATGTCTCCACCAATCACCCAGTTACATGCATCAGAGCTAGTGGGCCTATGTCTCCAGCAATCACCCAGTTATATGCATAGCAGAGCTAGTGGGCTTATGTCTCCACAACCTCCCCGGCTGGTCATGATAAAAGTAAATAAAAACGAATACTTTTCCATGTACAAACTGTTTTTTCCTTGCCACTAGTTATATTCTAACATTCTTTATACTTCTCAATAGCTAAGGTAAAAATAATGAGTATGAATCAGGACTGTAGAAATATCTACAGTTGGCAGGTAGAGGTGGTGGAGACGCAGGCCTACTAACTCTGCTACACAGTGTGATTGAACACCACATAAATGAGGAATGTACATGTCCATGGTATTCTCTCTCACCTCTCTTCACTCCAAAGCCAATAAAGTTTCTGAATTTTCCTTTCTTGCCAAGGTCGACAAACAAGTCAAAGGAAAGTGAAAGTGTTTGCTCGAACATTTCAACTTGCAAACACAATTTAGGCTGCTTGACCGTTTCTACCGGCACAGTTCTGCAGTTCAAAATATAGTTCTCAGTTTCACAAACCTAAAAAATAGTAGGGATCTTTCACACATACCACTTGATGCTACATGGGTCATTTTTGGTGCCATTCATATACAGGCAATTGCCTTGATCACAGAATTTTCAGTAATTGGTTTCAAACGACGTTCTACATTACATTACAAATTGTTCCACAAAACCACGCTGTCATCAAAGGTTGTCTACACAGTGCATACACGCAGCCATTTAGTGCATGAAGTCTTTACCAGTGAAAAGGTTTAGTGTACTTAAAACATGAGGAATCACAACATCACACTATTTTTGGAGAGCTGCATTGGTGCAGTAGTGGACCATCAGTCTCAAAAGTCCAGAGTTTGGCATCTAGAAGTTTCTGAAGCAGTGCAGGTGTGACTGAAAAGAATCGATTCCCTCATACACAGAGTTTTTACACAGTGTTTTTATCTAGCTGCGTTAGCTGTTGCTGTGGCCCGATTTCTTACAAAATCTTTGATGTTTTTCCAAGTTATGTGCCTGAGAACAGGTTCTTTTTGAAGGCAGTCTTCTATAACAGCTTTACCAGGTAAGGTGTGGAGGTGAATGTAGCGACCCAACTGTCGATAACAAGCTGCTACTTCCTCTTTACTCCATGGACGCCTGGCTGGATGCTCTGCAGAAAAACCCAAATGTTACTTCAGGGGCGTCGCACACGGGGGGGGGGGGGGGGGGGCAGGGGGGGCACCTGCCCCCCCAATAATTTGGCCCAAAAAAAAAAGAAAGAGAGAGAGAGAGAGAAAGAAGAAAAGAAGAAGAAGAAGAAGAAGAAGAAGATTTCAATCGATAGAGGAAGGCAGGAAGAATCAATAATTAAAAAAATCACCATATTTTTAAACCGTAGTGTAAAGGGCTAACGTACGAAATAATATTACAATAATCTATTAGCATGTGCCTGTGTTTCACAACAAAATATTTCGTGGCGCCGGGCAGCAGAGCTGGCTTTCGCTGTTTGAAAGAAGTGTCATTTCATCACGCAAAGAGCAAAATTAACAAAACAATGGAATCGTCTGTTTTCCAGGTTTGTTGATATCAATTATTTACTTTAGTCTGTAAAATGAGTAAGGCAAGGGTGAATGTGCAAGTGTCAATAAATAGTTGAGGTGCGCGATATTTTTTAATTTAGATTTAGTTTGTTGATAGGCCTACACGTGCACGTGCTTTGATCGCAAAAGGGGAAAAAAAGGACCCGTTCGCTTTTCTGGGGACAGATAACGTGGGCTTGACTGCTTTGATTATTACACCACCACCCCCACACCCCACCCCCCATTATAGGTTTCACTTGGTTTGTTTGTTTGTTTGTTTTGTTTGTTTATGTGTCCGCGAATAGATCTCCGATGTTTGTGGACTGAACTAGCTGAGATTTTGTTCATGGACTAGTAAGATCATCTGTGATCACAAAGACAAAAGGCACTCAGACAGACAGTATTTTGCTTTAGAGAAACTGCGAGTAATATACGCCCTAGTAAAACAAATTGATCAATTGACTGATTTTCTGAAACTGGTAGTGGAAGTGTTTGGTCATTATATGTATGCAATATGCAAAACGAGTTGTGATTTATAGAGAAGACACAATTTCAACCTAGATGATCTTGCGGCAGGTAATTAATGTTCGTGTTTCCTGGTTTTAATCATTATCACATATCGCTAATCATGTATTTGTAGTTTCTGGAAATGAATCTTGTATTTTCAGTAAAGAAGAACATAAATAATTAAATGTTTTTACTCTCAGTCTTTCAGTTGGATGAAGGTACGAGGATATATTACAGGGTGCGTCCCGCTTGTCAGCCCCTCCCCCCCCCCCACCTCCCCGTCGACAGGGTTGCCCCCCCCCCCCCCCCCGCCCCAATATTTTGGACCTTCAAGAGTTTTTAAGATATAATGTGGAGATATTTCGAAGCACAATCAACAGGTTTTCTACTTTCTAGGTGCAGCCAATGAAACTGTCGGATAATTAATTATATTTACTAGTTTAGATGTGAATATCAATATAACATTTTCCAAGTATTTAGCAGTCAGGTGAAACTTTTTATTTACTGCAACAATGTGACAATGTTACGGATATAAAATTAAATGCTTTACTGTCATAAGCAAGCAGAATTCTAAAAAAAAAAAATTGTGGTCGGTGGTGTATTCCCGTCCTGTACTGTGCAATCAATACATGCTTGATACGGTCTAACAACCCCTGTTTTTAACTGACAGTACGAGTTCATTACAGCCACCTTAATAAACTGCACGGTCTCTTTGTTAATAAAGAGAGAGACAGAGAGAGAGAGAGAGAGAGAGAGAGAGAGAGAGAGAGAGAGAGAGAGACATATAGAGAGAGACAGAGAGAGAGAGAGAGAGAGAGAGAGAGAGAGAGAGAGAGAGAGAGAGAGAGAGAGAGGGGGGGGGAAGGGAAAGGCAAAAAAACCCCGAAAATCAACTTTATTAAATGTCCGATACATTATGGCGAAGTTAGTAGATAATTTTGGAGAAAATAAAAATAAATATAACATAGTGTCAACCACAAACACTATCCTTTGTACCCAGGCTTCCGTAATTTGTTAATTTCTAACCTTCAAGCTGAATTATATTTTTCAATTTCGTATTTTATTTTTAGATATCTGTTAAATGCAGAATTTTCCATCGTTAAGTCAGCTAAAGATCACATCCGGTACATTCACCAACATTTAGATCTCGGCATGTGTATGCTGTTTTTGTACAGTAGTTAACTGTCACTATGTGGCAGTGTTAGCTTAATGCAGTTGCCAACACTATGCGGAGATTGTGGTCAGTGACCTTAATCAGTTTCAAGTTCATGCAAGTATGGACACTTATGTACAAAGTAACACTATCATAATAATATAAATAAATGTAAAAGTCAGAAATATTAACTAATAAAGAACTTTCTGGATTCAAATTTTAAATATACTTACTTTCTGATTGCTTTCCAGGCGAATTGTAAACCTCAGAATTTCCAGAACATTCTAAAAAAGAAAAAAATCCATAAGTACTCAATGACTGTCAAATTAATGACTGACAAATGTGGCAGTGTTAGCTTAACACAGTTTCTTACAAACACTATATGGACATTGTGGTCAGTAACCATAAACTACTATTGTTTATTTATTTATTTACATATTTACATCTGACAATGTTGTTCATACAAAATGGCATGCCTCTTCCTTTAGTCGTCGGTTGGTGAATGGACCCTGAATTTCACCAACACTATGTGAATGGTTGTGTATTCTGTTTTTGTTCAGTTGTTTACTTTCACTGTACCACTACTAGTAGTATAGGAGCAAAATGAGCATGTGATTTTCCTACACATTTCATTATCATACTCATAGCAATAAAATATATTTTTAAACTGTGGAAGTATATCTAACTGGTGTTTAAAGTTATTTATGCTTGGTGCATTATTAAGTGAAATAGCTAGATTAGTCCAGTTAGTAACAACTCTGCTAGAAAACAAAAACTTCATATTTTAGTATTGGAATGCTGAATAAATACTTTTCCTTCCAACATTCATGTAAAGAAAAAACAAACATCAGAACTGATAATTAATTTGAATTAACCAACGTGATTCTGAATCAACAATGGAAGGAAACAAAGTAGAATTAGATCTAGAACAGTGCTGTCAGTAGAAGGATGGAGACGCAGCATGCCATGAAAGTGGCACTAGCTTCAATGGACTCTCCACAGAAAAAGGGAAGAAAAAATGTTGAATTTTCACTGACACTAGCATCCATGGTTTTCTCATAATAATGGCACAAATACATAAGCACTCAAAGTAAATAACTAACAAACGAAAAATCAACTAAAGCACAGCAACTTACCAGCGGCTCTTTTCAATTCAAGATGGCGACTTGTGCACACTTGTTTTCAAAAACTAGTTCCCTCTCTCTCCTTAGTGTGTGATTTCACGTCTACTTTTTACAGCACAAATGCTGCCGTGATACACACACGTGTGTTAAGGGTCGTGTGTGACCATCAATGAATTTCCCGCGTTATGCTGCCTAAACCAATCACAGCTCGGATTATAATTTATGCATATTTTAGAGGTTAGGGAGTTCAAAAATCGCAATTGTGCATTATGCGGTCGGCAGCATAAAGAGCGAGGCAGCATAACGTGAGTGTGTAACCATACGATTGGCAGCCTAACGGAGTCAACACAAACGCACACACACACACACACACACACACACACACACAGCGACTTGTTCAGTCAGCAGTGGATTAAAAGTAGGGATGGGAAGATAAAGAGTGGCATTCGCAGTGAGGGAGAGACAAATAGAAGTAAGATAAGATAAGATAAGATAAGATAAGATAAGATAAGATAAGATAAGATAAGATAAGATAAGATAAGAATATTTATTAACCAAGTAAAAACGTTACAAGGATTTTGGTGTGGCATGGCGACAATGAAATACGTCCTTTCTTGCACAGTCACACATGCATTCATCGCGTCATACACTTCATTGGCATACAACATATATACATCACTAAAGGATAGGTAAACACATTGTTAAACATACATCACTCATCAGTCATATAAAGTTATGGAGTCAAACACACACTGCAAGTAAAACAAAATACAGCATTAAAACAATTTAACAGCATTAAATAAAATGAGAATTATTAAGAATGTTAGGCTTCACACCCAGATCTACATACACCACAACATAACACACCACACACACACCCACGCGCACACACACACACACACATACACAGCATAGCATACTCCTATTTCACAAAGGTACAAATCAAGCAATGGTAATGAGTTTTCAGTTTATACAGATCATTCTATGTTTGGTGATGTACTGAGGACAGCGTCTGGGAAGAAACTGTTTCTGAATCGAGAAGTTCTGGCTCTTAAAGCACGGAACCGACGGCCAGAGGGCAGAAGCTCGAAGAGACTGTTGGCTGGGTGTGATGGATCGCAGACTGTCTTTACCGTTTTCCGTTTCATTCGCGTTGTGAAAATGGAGGCGACAGATGGAAAGTCGCAGCCAGCTATTTTAGAGGCAGTCTTAACAATGCGCTCGAACTGTTTCTTTTCTATCGCGGTTGTGCTGCCGTACCAGACAGTGATAGAGAAGCACAAAATGCTCTCTATCACCGCGCGATAGAACTGTAACGCGTCTCTATATTTGCGTTATCTTGTGAGAGTTAATCTAAACTACTTAATTCTAAACTTGTACGGGGAAAGGGCATGACAAACCAAATTAGACATACAAAATAAAACCAATCTCACTTTCGTTCACAAAGGTTTGCCATGCGCTCAAATAAATCACAATAACTATAGCTTATCTTCATTTATCCAATTTTAATAATCTATCTAGTATACATCATTCAAGTAACATAAGATTCTCATGCACATAAACTCTAACTAACAATACATACGATGTTCAAATAAATTCATTTCATCTTACCTCATTTTCTTCTCTTTTCCACTCTCCTTTCCTCCTTTGGGAAACCACTAATTCTTGCCCTAAGAATTAATCTTCACTCACTAACTAACTCACTGACTACTTACCATCTAATTCTGCTCTCACACCAATTTCTAAACATTGTACACCCTACACTTATTACCCTACATATATTCTACAACTACTACAAATTCTCTCCTGCTCTTAGACACATTATGAATAAAACATTCTAAGGGCTACACCTAGACCAGATGGAGCAAAGTTGTTCTAGGTCTATCAGAAGCAGGAGACTAGAGATAAGAGGAAGATTTCTTTGTTCCTCCGGCTTTTATAGCATAACTTCGAAAAGACGTACCTCTCTACATAAGGAGATGCCCTAACTACTACGTCATTGCCCCACCCAAGATTTCTGAGACTTGTACCTATCACGTGGTCAGAACTGACCACGCTCTTTACATACAAGAGACCAATGGTTGCCGACCATAGACCTGCTGCATGTACATACACTAAACGTGGCCGTTAGTCATTCTTGCCGGACAAACACAGCTGACCCATCGCACATGTATCGCACGTGCTAGCTAATACTAACACTTCTGCCCCTCTGACTCACTACAATAACCATGTCGAGCTTACAAGTTCTATAATCATCCCTTATCATCATCTTCTTCCCCTGTATAACTTTCCCTCAAAGGTTATAATTGCCGCCGGCCTGCGAAGGAGCGTCCTCGCTCCTTAAAAATTGAGCATGAAAAAAAAACAAAACAAAATAAAGCAAAGAGGGTACAAAGTGACGATACTAAAGCGATCTGAGGAGGCGAAGTGGCGAAGATGAGGTAAGACTTACAAAATATAAAAATTGCAAAAGAAAGTTGCATGCACCAAATGACAAGTAAGCACAAAACACCGAAAAACCACAATGAAATAAGTCCGACGGTAAATTACTATAAAGTTTATGTGCCACAAAAAAATTTTAAGGTAGTGCAGGAACACGAAGTGAAGACCGATGGATCCAGGATGAGAAACGACCAAAAGGGCTATGAGGACACTTGGCAATGAGGACACATGAGGACTGTCCCCACAAGCCCAGCAGCACCTTAAGGCGTTTACGCGTAAGTGAGCGTAAATAATATTGTAGACGGACGTGTAGACTTGCTATATACGAAGGAACGTGGAGTGTCGCCAGAAGAAGATTGTGACGTCACCGCACCATGCAAACCTCCGTTGATGGAGAAACCGTGGTGTAGCGGACCTTGCAACCAGGATTCGACCGTAGATTATGACGAAATACGTAGTGTCTGAAAGAAGTAGTCCCACATGACGAGGCACCCAGGAGTATGCAGCAAGCGAGGGGGATGGGAGTGTGCGTTTAGGTGGAGCACACAAAGGGAATGGGAACGGAGATTACAGCATAGTAAAGGAGAAGAGCTCCAACCTCGTTTAGCGACAGTCTTTGCTCTCCCCCGTCTGTAATAGAGGAACATGGGAGATGATCAAAACTTTGGGAGAAGGTGGTAGAATGTTTGGTCAGGGAATACTAGGAGGGATGTTCTCTGCAACTGGATGAAGTGGGCAAATTGGGGTAGGGGCAAGCAGTCCAAGTGGGTGTAGGTGGGAACGAAGGTTGTGAAGATTTCAGACAATAGGCGAAGGCGGGATCTTTCATCAGGGGTGCTTCGTTAAATGAAGATGAAAGGTCTAATGCCATCGTAGACGGGTATAAAGTTGACGTGAAGAAGGGTCCAAGAAGGCCAAGGCAGGGTAAGGCGATGGCTGAAGAAGGGAGGTACTGCATGGTGTGATGGTGACATCACTTGGAGACGTTGATGTTCGTGAAGGTATGAAGACATCCCCGAAGACTAAGGTAGATACGAGACATATTTATCAGAAAGTCAATATGACACGTTGATCACTGTGTCGAATGTCAAGGTAAAAGTTTTTTTTCTCAAGATATAACTGGCACAACTACAGCAAAGCGTCCAAGGCACGGAATATAAATATTAATTACGACACACCAAAATATGTGACATGGTCACATCGTGACGGACATTCTATAACCTGCAAACAACACTATTGAATTACAATCACCACAATATCTGAAAGAACACGAGAAAAATAGAAAAGCAAACAATTGATAAACTTGGTTGAAAACGGCAAAGACCGATACACAATCAACCACAAATCATTATACCACTGAAAGGACAAAGATGAACTAGAAGAACATTGAAAATCAACAAGTAAAAATGTGAGCAAAATATGCACAAAAGACATGAAAAAAAACCCATTAAAGTGCAGAACAACCAATTTAACAAGTTGTAGAAAAAAAATTTTGAAAAAGAGAAAAAAACTTTACAAAGTAAGGGAGGCATAACGAGGAAGTCATCAATTGATGAGCAAACACTGTGCCATGTCAAGGCAACTTCAAAAAGGCAAAGTGACAACAATAACACTAAAACTAACATGTGTGAAATAAAAAAAAGTGTAAACCTTAAATAAGATATAGGAGAGATACCGAGATAAACAGATAGAGTAGAAGGAGGGGAAAATTGCTCAGTAGGACGAAACACACAGATGAGGGGAGATAACCTAAGATCAGAGCACACAGAGGGAATGAAGAGACAAAAAGAAGAGAGAGAGGTATAGGAGAACGATAGCAAAATTTGGTGGTGCGTGTGTGTGAGCGAGGAAAAGGGTCTGCATATGTGAGGGAGAAAGTACTACAAGACCAAGAGGTCAAGAGGTTAAAAGGTCACCCCTATGAATGAACATTCCTATCATGTGTATACTAGGAATTTCTCAGCGTATAGAAAAGAATGGTGTAGAGAAGAGAAAAAGGGGAGAGAAGAAATAAATCGACAGACAAGAATGGTACCTAAAAAAAACGGCATCACAATAAAATAATAGGGTAAAAATAATTATGCAATAAAAGAGATGTCCAATACAAATAATTATACAATAAAATTCTTAAAGATGATAATTATAGAAAATTAAATAGGAGCATACAATGTGGAGCACAACGAAATATAAGTTATCCTTGATCATGGATTAAAAAAACACACACACGAAATAATGCCAATAGAGAGTAATAATTCAAACATGATACATTAACACGAGTGAGTTGCAGTGGCCATGATACACAAACCAATGCAAAAAAAATTTAAAATTGAGTATACATTAAGTCGAGCATCTGTGAGACTCATGTCTACCAGACGCAATCCATTAATTAAAAATACAGTCCATTAAATATAAAGTCATAAACGAGGAACTTGTAAATTACGTTATAGATACGGATACAACATCAATAGTATTGCGAGTACAACATCAAGGTTATTAAACACACAACATCAACGTTACTGCACACACATTGTAAGGTTACTGTGAGAATAAGTGTCAGCAAAATACGTGTACACAAAATCATGTAAAACCCATGAAAAATTCCAATGTCATTGACATGCACATAGAACACACTGAATAAACCCAAATACAACAAAAAGTAAGTGTCATCTCTAGACATTGTAGTAAAGTGATCGACAACGTTGCTGAATAGTGCAACACACTTCAGGGAAATGAACGCATGTAATAATTAGAAATTCGAATGAGTGCGTTGCAACATAGATACCCATAAAGAATAATTACGATTGTGAACATTTCATGTTGAACCAAGTACATAAAAAAAATTTTATTTTTCATATAATATAGCAACTGGAGGCAACAGATGTGCCGTTTGACTAAGTAAGGACATAAGAATCAATAAATAACATGCACATGAATTAATCCACCATGTGCTGATTCGTAAAAACCCGGAATTAGCACCATTATCAAAAACAAGTAAATATAAGTGTCAACATCATGCACAAAAGGTTGACCCAAGGATTTTATCTCAACAATTGACAAAACTGTTGCCGACTGTTGCGAGAAAATATGACACACATCAATGAACACTGCATGCAACGGTCATGCGTATCATGCATAGCATTTCCGAGATGGATGACGAATATCGTTACCCGTTCACACAAGAACCGTAGGCAACAATTGAACATAGCATTAATGAAAAGAACTTTAATCACTTTCATCCATTTCGGATTGCAGTTGAATTAGTGACGGAGAAACCGAAGCCGTCGCCTTTTTCAGTGGCGAATCACGAGAACGAGCATCCTGCTTTGAGGATGATTGAGTACCGAATTTATTTTCACGTCTCATACTGTGAGACAAGAATGCGCCGCACGCGGGGAAGATGCACGATTTCTTCCGTTTGTGTATTGTAACATATAACTCAAGCCATGTAATATCGAGATCAGGAGGTGTAACGCATGGAAACCTCCGCAAAGATAACGGAATCATTTATTTATAGTAAAATAATATTGACTAGGACAAGCTGGGAGTGTGACAAAATAAATATTTACTAAGCGCTGGCCATTAAAAAGTTCTTAGTTAACTTCCGTACGATAAATTGTAGTCTTCAACAAGTAGAACTAATAAGAACAATAAGTAGTAAGGCGAAGGTAAGGAGGAGAACGGAAGAAAAGGAGGTGATGGGCGAGATAGAGTAGAGCATTAGGCGAAGAAAGGGAGGTGGGCGGAAGAAAAAGGAGGGGGAAAAGCGCCTTGGGGATAATAGAGACAAAGATAGGATAGACCAAAAGTTACACTGCGCCGAATAGTAAATCCAGCTGTGAGACTAGTGTCCGTCAGCAAGGAAAGGAGGCTGACCAGACAAGATAGCCAAGAAGTCTGGGATGTTGACTAATCGAGTGGCAGGAGGCGTTGTGTGATTGATGGGAACTGGTGGCGTGATAACCTGAAAAATTTGAAACAAAGTTGTCCTGGAAGAAATGAGCATATTAATGGTTAAACACAAGTCAACACCTTGAAAAGCAACTATATATTCTGTTGTCCATGATAAATTGTAGAATGAAAATGAACAATGTTAAAATTACTTCATGAACTACACATATCGTGCTCATGTTACCTGAATGTGAAATACAATTAAGTATAGGTATTGGCAGGATTGTTACTTTAGGTACCACGATGACATAAGTATGTTGCCAATGCTGGATAGTTGTTACCAGATGACCAAGATCTTTGAAGAAGATGCCATCAATCAAGCGAGCTGCATGAGTTGTCACCACTCCAGTGATGAAGGTAAGTAGAAGAAGGGAGGAGAAGAAGAAGCGACTGAAACAATTAAAGAACAGTGAACATGTGAAATAACCTATGAATGATAAGAAAACGAAAAACAGAGTTACATTTGTAACGTGAGAAGGTAGGCCAAAGGAAGAAGTTGTCTTCTGCAAGAAAAAATGTAAAAATACATTATAAATAAGCACATTAGAAGAAGTTGAAGCTGGTGATCTGAAAGAAAAAGTGTTAAACAATTCAATACAATCTGGCAAATTATAAATAGTAGTAATATAAAAAGTAGTAGTCCGTACTAATCAAACTGGAAATGTACCTCAAGTATGTATTCTGTCATACGTATAAATTTATTCTGCAACTTAGAACTGAATTCTGTCACATCACAAAAGAATTGAACCCGTAAATAAAATGATGGAACGATACTTATCAATCCGTACCATGACCAATCGTCACGAAGTGACGAAAAGTTTGTGCGCATCAAACCTTTGCATGAGACGGAGAGGAAGGTATCATCAACATCGGTTCTGCAACTTAAAAACTGAATAAAAGATTAGACACATCATCATACACACCAAGTATGATGTAAATCAATCACACACATCCCCAAAATGTCTAAGTCCAATAGGTCATTAGGCTCGTAAAGCATGCAAAGCCTCCACATCACTGTAAACAAGTGATCATGTTATTATTCCCCAAGCCTCGTACAAGCCTGGATACAGTAAGACTCAATGCAAGTATTGCAGAGTCAATCCCATCTTAATTTAAGGTACACCACATGTACCTTTACCCAGTACAGCATTTGTGTACTTGTTCACTGTAGTGTCCCCGTTTACACTAGAATTCGTACCACCGGTGTACGCAAATTTCGTACCACCTTATGTACGACAGCATCACATCGCATCTCTTAGATCCTCAATAAATTACGTACTTCATCACGTACGTTCAATTTCCATCGTCATGGAACGTCTCATCACTACTCATACTTAGTGATTTCCCCACCTTTATTGTACTTATTAGCGCACATTTCAGCTTATGCGCACGAATTGGTACCTTGTATATCAACATCCTCATCGTCATCATCATCATCATCATCATCATCATCATCATCATCATCATCATCATCATCATCATCATCATCATCATCATCATCGGCATCATCATCGGCATCATCATCATCATCATCATCATCATCATCATCATCATCATCATCATCGGCATCATCATCGGCATCATCATCATCATCATCATCATCTGTCAAATGAGTGCTTAAGCAGTGCATTCATTTGCTTCATCGTCATCGTAATGAATCAAACACATAGTAAACATTATCAGTGCTTTATCAACAAGGTGTGGTCTCCAAAATATGACCCTCAATGACTTATATAGTCTGTCATGCAAGACAAGTATTACACCATATGAACCACAATAAAAACAAGTATGTATACTTTGTACAATCCTTAGTGTAATTAGTTTGAACATAGTCCGGATTATGATCGCACTTTTAAACACCTAGGTAATCACCGTTTGCGATTTCGACGTCTCGTACGCCCTTGCAAAGTTTTATTTACATGAAATTGCTGAATTAACTTTTCAGATATGTTAGTCGCGGGCTCCCACGTAGTGTTCGAGTACCCTCGCCACTTAACCCTATAGTATCTTTGTCCATTTCTCATCCTTGTTGCAAGCAATCGTTCTACCTCATACACAGGCTCTTCAATATCTGTACTTGACGATGATACCACCGTATCACCTTGAGACTGTCCTGTGCTCGTTACCTGCGACCTGTTTTGAGAAATACGTTTAGGAGGTACATTCTTTTGTGACGCTCGACCCTTCTCCTGGGATCGAGTATCACTAGTTTCATCGTTCTGTTGTGTAGCTTTCTTGAGTCTCACACTTTGAGGTTCACTGCTGTCCTCCGTTTGCACAGCCTTGTTTTCATTGTCATCATATAGTTTCACAGGTTGTATATCACTAACTTTGGTAAGGCGATATCGGCATAAAAAGACAGATAACAGCATGTGCTCTAGACTAACTGATAAGGTCAAAGGGTCACTGCCTAGGCAGACACTGCACTGCCGCAATTAATCATAGTCTACCACTGCAAGCATAGCCTACGGACCTTGACGTAGCTAATGAGAAGAAGGGGAGTAGGCTTACATGAGTGCGAACTTGTGTGCAGCTCTTTCGGTCCAAAAGTACCGTCTCAGTCGGCGTGCACCGACCTGTCCAGCCATTATTTTATGTTTATTCTAACTCATCCTCTTTCTGCACATACAATTCCTGCAGTTGCATTAATTGATATTGTGCTCCCAAAAAAAATTCTATAGTCTGAAATGTTCAGGTACAACAGCAAGTCCACCAATGTAACGCGTCTCTATATTTGCGTTATCTTGTGAGAGTTAATCTAAACTACTTAATTCTAAACTTGTACGGGGAAAGGGCATGACAAACCAAATTAGACATACAAAATAAAACCAATCTCACTTTCGTTCACAAAGGTTTGCCATGCGCTCAAATAAATCACAATAACTATAGCTTATCTTCATTTATCCAATTTTAATAATCTATCTAGTATACATCATTCAAGTAACATAAGATTCTCATGCACATAAACTCTAACTAACAATACATACGATGTTCAAATAAATTCATTTCATCTTACCTCATTTTCTTCTCTTTTCCACTCTCCTTTCCTCCTTTGGGAAACCACTAATTCTTGCCCTAAGAATTAATCTTCACTCACTAACTAACTCACTGACTACTTACCATCTAATTCTGCTCTCACACCAATTTCTAAACATTGTACACCCTACACTTATTACCCTACATATATTCTACAACTACTACAAATTCTCTCCTGCTCTTAGACACATTATGAATAAAACATTCTAAGGGCTACACCTAGACCAGATGGAGCAAAGTTGTTCTAGGTCTATCAGAAGCAGGAGACTAGAGATAAGAGGAAGATTTCTTTGTTCCTCCGGCTTTTATAGCATAACTTCGAAAAGACGTACCTCTCTACATAAGGAGATGCCCTAACTACTACGTCATTGCCCCACCCAAGATTTCTGAGACTTGTACCTATCACGTGGTCAGAACTGACCACGCTCTTTACATACAAGAGACCAATGGTTGCCGACCATAGACCTGCTGCATGTACATACACTAAACGTGGCCGTTAGTCATTCTTGCCGGACAAACACAGCTGACCCATCGCACATGTATCGCACGTGCTAGCTAATACTAACACTAACACTTCTGCCCCTCTGACTCACTACAATAACCATGTCGAGCTTACAAGTTCTATAATCATCCCTTATCATCATCTTCTTCCCCTGTATAACTTTCCCTCAAAGGTTATAGAACTGTGCCATAATTTTACTAGACATACCGAACTTTCGCAGCTGTCTCAGAAAGTGGAGACGCTGTTGGCACTTTTTTACAATAGACGTGGTGTTATTATTCCAAGTCAGGTCGCTCGAGATGATGGAACCGAGAAATTTGAACGAGTCGACCTGCTCAACGGTTTCCCCATTGATGACAAGGGGCAATACCGGGACCTTTATTCGGCGAAAGTCGATCACGACTTCTTTTGTCTTCGAGACGTTTAGTTCCAGGTCGTTGTCCGAGCACCAGCCAACCATTCTTCGAACCTCTTCCCGATACGCAGTCTCGTCCGTATCGGAGATCAGACCTTCGAGGGTAGTGTCATCGGAAAATTTCAACATTTTCACAAACGGGGTTGCAGATACACAGTCATTTGTAAACAGAGTGAAGAGTAGTGGAGAGAGAACGCATCCTTGTGGAGCGCCAGTGTTCAGTGTTACCGAGGCAGAGAATAAGTTGTTGAGTCTGACGACCTGAGGACGGTCTAGAAGAAAGTCAAGAATCCAGTGACAGATAGAGGGGTGAACATTGAGTTGGGAGAGTTTGTCAAAAAGCTTGTGAGGGATGATCGTGTTAAAAGCACTGGAGTAGTCAATAAAGTGACAATGAAGTGACAGAGGAACAGAGATTTCTCATTCTTAGGTAGCGCTTTTCCAGCTCAAGAGCAGCTCAAGACGCTGGCTGATACAGGATCTCCCTCCTCCCCCTCCTCCCTTCGGGGATTTCAGTATAAATAGTATCCCCACTTTCTGGAAATTTAGTGCTTTACATTCCCACTGTCGCCGTCTTTCTCCTTTGTTCTTTCTCATTCCTACTCTGTTCTATCAATCTGCTGTACTATCTTCTTCTTCACTAGACCTACCTAAGTCATCTACCTCTTTTATTGAAAACTCTTCCGGGACAAAACTCCTCATTTGTGTGTGAGGCCTGTTGGACCAGCTTGGGAATATTGGAAGCTTTTTGCCAGGTGGTCACTAGGGCGTCCTATGATATTATTATTTAGCAATGTAGGCATTTTATATGTACGTGCTTTGTTGATATTTTATAATGATGTTTGTATTCTATTTTACGGGGGTTCGATAAATGAGAGTATAGCCTTAGCGTCCCCTGCGTGGGATGTCTTTATTGTAAAGTGACCGGCTGGTGAAATGCCTTCAGTGTTACCACTAGGGTTGTTTCGGCAGATTTTTTATGCCGATCAGGGGTGAGTCCTCTTCCAGCCAAATTGTGGTTTTGATTTTGTGGTCCTGAATCGGCTCTTTGCAGTCCGCTGAACCCTGTAAGAAACTAACTAACTGATACAGGATCTAACTCAAGCAGTCCGCTGAACCCTGTAAGAAACTAACTGATACAGGATCTAACGCAAGCAGTCCCCTGAACCCTGTAAGAAACTAACTGATACAGGATCTAACTCAAGCAGTCCGCTGAACCCTGTAAGAAACTAACTGATACAGGATCTAACTCAAGCAGTCCGCTGAACCCTGTAAGAAACTAACTGATACAGGATCTAACTCAAGCAGTCCGCTGAACCCTGTAAGAAACTAACTGATACAGGATCTAACTCAAGCAGTCCCCTGAACCCTGTAAGAAACTAACTGATACAGGATCTAACTCAAGAAGTCCCCTGAACCCTGTAAGAAACTAACTGATACAGGATCTAACTCAAGCAGTCCCATGAACCCTGTAACAAACTAACTGATACAGGATCTAACTCAAGCAGTCCCATGAACCCTGTAAGAAACTAACTGATACAGGATCTAACTCAAGCAGTCCCCTGAACCCTGTAAGAAACTAACTGATACAGGATCTAACTCAAGCAGTCCCATGAACCCTGTAAGAAACTAACTGATACAGGATCTAACTCAAGCAGTCCCATGAACCCTGTAAGAAACTAACTGATACAAGATCTAACTCAAGCAGTCCCCTGAACCCTGTAAGAAACTAACTGATACAGGATCTAACTCAAGCAGTCCCATGAACCCTGTAAGAAACTAACTGATACAGGATCTAACTCAAGCAGTCCCCTGAACCCTGTAAGAAACTAACTGATACAGGATCTAACTCAAGCAGTCCGCTGAACCCTGTAAGAAACTAACTGATACAGGATCTAACTCAAGCAGTCCCCTGAACCCTGTAAGAAACTAACTGATACAGGATCTAACTCAAGCAGTCCCCTGAACCCTGTAAGAAACTAACTGATACAGGATCTAACTCAAGCAGTCCGCTGAACCCTGTAAGAAACTAACTGATACAGGATCTAACTCAAGCAGTACCCTGAACCCTGTAAGAAACTAACTGATACAGGATCTAACTCAAGCAGTCCGCGTCGCCCACTTGCTGTCTTGGGCGCACAGTCTGACGCTCAGACCACTGAGCACAATCCTAGGCGATCGGGTTTGGGGAGAAAGGGAAAACTATAGACTGAAACAACCATGACACTAATAGCAACAGTATGATGGCCAGTGCTCACAGCCAGTTTTTATGTCCGGGCCACCGGTAATCGAACCTGCAACCTTTGTAACACGAGCTCGTCGCTCTCTCAACTGAGCTATCCCGTATCCGCAAAGAGAGTGAGAGAGAGAGAGAGAGAGATAGAGAGAGAGAGAGAGAGAGAGAGAGAGAGAGAGAGAGAGAGAGAAGAATGGGGTTACAGAAGGAATGTAGTGAAGGCGAAATGTATGTGTTGAGTGTTTGGGGATGGGAGGGAGGTCGTAAGAGGCGACTAGCAAAGGAGATGTCACCACGGCATCACTGGGCGAAAGTCTTCTACACAGAAGTCACCGGCCAGGACGGAGAAACCTGAAGTTGCTACAGGTCCAACGACCACGTCTTCGGGGCCAGGGCGAGCCACACTGTATTCGTGGATATCGGCTGTGGCCAACAGCCTGGAGAGGATTGGGTCCTGCCAGGTCTTTCTTACCCAAGACACACTGAATGATGAATACATTCATTTACTTCATACCGGATCGGCAGAGAAGACCAAAATGATGACCAACAACACCAATGGCATCAACACGGACAGTGCATAGCTTCAAACATATAGGAGCCATTGTATCAGACAATGGGTCCCGACAGGAAGTCCTCTCCAGGATCGCACAAACAACTGCTACCCTGACGAGGTTGAAGCCAATTTGGAAAGACAAAACCATCAGTCTGCATTCCAAGGCAAGGCTGCTGTGCTCCCTTGTCATCTCCATCTTCCTATATGCTTGCGAAACATGGACCCTCACAGCAGATCTCCAACGAAGAATACAAAGCACGGAGATGAGGTGCTACAGAAGACTTCTGGTCATTTCCTATACCCAGCACATCACGAACGACGAAATCCGACAGACCATCACTCAAGCCATTGGACAACACGATGACCTCCTCACAGTGGTGAAAAAACGGAAACTCCGATGGTATGGCCACGTCACCAGACCATCAGGTCTTGCAAAGACAATCCTGCAAGGCACAGTACAAGGAGGAAGAAGAAGAGGGAGACAGAAAAAGAGGTGGGAGGACAACATTCGAGAATGGACTGGTTTGACACTGAGCGTAACCATCAGGGTTGCTGATGACAGGGAAAGATGGAGTACGCTGGTTAAACGATCATCTGTGGTGCCCCTACGACCTCCGAGTTACGGGATAGGATAGCCGGATAGGATAGTAGACTGAGACGTTTAGACGATAGAATCCACAATGTGGCGGTATCAACAAGGAATTCCAACAGGCGATGCCTCCTATCATTGGCGGCTCGGTTTGCCCTTCACCAGCGCACTTTCCAAACTAGAGATCTGCTCAGGGCGCTTGCTACAAATGCAGGTGTGCACATGTAGTACGGCCAAGCAGAGGTCATCATCATCATCATCATCATCATCATCATCATCATCATCATCATCATCGACAGCAGCAGGAGTAGCATAGCCTTTCTTTCTACATGTAACTTCCTCTTCTTTGAAATCGTGATGAAGTTTTTGTCAACGTAAGTAGTTTATATATAGAAGTATGCCATACGCTATACTTCTTCTTCTTCTCTTCCTTCTTCTTCCTTCTCCTCCTTCCTCTTCTTTGTCGCGGATTGAGGTTTAAACAAATTTCAGACTAAACAGTATTATAGAATAAAGAACTAGGCTGTCATAAATACATTTTAAAACGCGTGCTCTCCGTTACCACATTCACATTCATAAAGTCCATTTTGTCAGTTTACGATTCAAACTTTCTATTCTATTCCATTTCTATTCTATCCCGTAACTCGAAAGTCGTTGGGGCACCACAGATGATCGTTTAACCAGCGCACTCCATCTTTCTTCGTTGCAGGTCTGCTTTGAGGGTCCATGTGTCGCAAGCGAATAGGAAGATGGAGATGACAAGGAAGTTCAGGAGCTTTAACTTGGAGTGTAGAGTGATGGTAAAAGAAAGAAAGAGATTTCTCTTATATAGCGCACTTACAAGCTCAGAGAGCTTCTCAAGGCGCTGGCCCGTAATATCCAGCAATCAGAAAATAGTTTGCTGAAGTCAGGATTCGAACCCACGTCGCCCAAGACGCACTCACACAAGTCGTGCGCTCTGACGACTGAGCTATCCCTGCCGCAATGGTACTGTCTTTCTAAATCGGCTTCACCCTTGTCAGGGCAGAAGTTGTTTGTGCGATCCTGTAGAGGACTTCCTGCCGGGACCCATTGTCTGACACAATGGCTCCTAAATACTTGAAGCTATGCACTGGGTCTATGCTCCCGCAATTCTAAGTCTCTTCCCCAGTTCTATATACAGGTTTGCGGAAAACAATATTATTTGAAAACATAAACTTGATGGAACATAGACATGCTCCGTGTAAATGTGACTGTGCGCCCCTTTTCGGCGGGGGTTCCACTATTTACTCAAACGGTGACGTCACGGCCACTGTGTGTCAAATAGCAACGCTCTTAATCAAATTAAATACTTCTAATTAAAATTACTTCGTGCACAAGGCCACTACCTTTCTATAGGCCTAATACATAATTTACTACTATCACAGAATATGACCCTCTTACTGCTCTCTACATGTGCTCCGCCCTAACATGTCACATCCTGTATTGGGTGGCGATTTACCACTTGATTTGGATTTTCGGTTAGTTGTATTCGTTGAACTTGGTCACGCGGCCATATCCTATCCTATCCTATAAATTCCTATCCCGTAACTCAAAGGTCGTAGGGGCACCACAGATGATCGTTTAACCAGCGTATAGCGGACTCCATCTCTGTCCCCAGCAACCCTCATGGCTTCGCTCAGTGTCAAGCCAGTCCATTCTCGAATGTTGTCCTCCCACCTCTTTTTCGGTCTCCCTCTTTTTCTGCCTCCTTGCACCGTGCCTTGCATGATGGTTTTTGCTAGGCCTGATGCTTTGGTGATGTGGCCATATCATCGGAGTTTCCGTTTCTTCATCACTGTGAGCGTGTCATCGTGTTGTCCAATGGCTTGGGTGATGGTCTGTCGGATTTCGTCGTTGGTGATGTGCTGGGTATAGGAAATGCCCAGAAGTCTTCTGTAGCACCTCACTTTCATGCTTTATATTCTTCGTTGAAGATCTGCTTTGAGGGTCCATGTTTCGCAAGCACATAGGAAGATGGAGATGAAAAGGTAGCGCAGCAGCCTTACTTTGGAATGTAGACTGATGGTCCTGTCTTTCCAAATTGGCTTCAACCTTGTCAGGGCAGCAGTTGTTTGTGCGATCCTGGAGAGGACTTGTCTGATACAATGGCTCCTAAATATTTGAAGCTATTCACTGTGTTGAGGGATTGACCTTGGACTTTGATGTCCATGTTGATGCCATTAGTGTTGTTGGTCATCATTTTGGTCTTCTCTGCACTTTCCATTCCATAGGCTCTGAAGGTGGTGTCAAGCCTCTGTACCAATTGTACGAGCAACTCCGCTCCCCAATATCTCAAAGAACTTGTCTCCCCTCACGAACCCCAACGTTGTCTTCGTTCTTACTCACAACAACGGTTAAGACTTCCAAGTGTGAAATCTGGCAACACCAACAAGAAAACATTTGGTTATCGGGCCTTCTCTCCAACACAGCTCCAATGCTATGGAATGATCTTATCATGACCTTGAAACAATCCAAGTCTGTGGCGGATTTTAAGAGAGCCTTCAAAACGCTCTTTTTCACATCTACCAGATTGTCACGCTACGCAGTTTACAGTCGTGTGCCTATGTATATAGTTTAGTCATCAGGCTGTACATGGAGGTTAAAAGTTACCGTAGGAGGGGAGAGTATTGGGATAAAATAATTAAGTTTATAATTAATAAAAGTAGCGAGTGAGTCACGCCCGTGCTGGAGCGTACTAGTGTCGAATAGCATTAGTTGGCTATAGTTATGAGAAGATTGATCGCTGCCATGTAATTTGCTATGTGTGAAAGGCATGCTGGAATCGCGAATGTTTCTAGAAGCGAGTTATAATTGAAATGAGTCTATTCGAGAACATTCTTAGATAGCCTATAAAACCCCGTGCACTACCGATTTTGGTAAGAGGGAGAGCTTTTCACATCACATTTGTAGTAAAGACCGGTGTAGAGAAAAGTACAGTGGATCTGAGTTTTCAAGGTGTCAGTTAGTGGCAGTTTCTGTGAAGAAGTTTTCTCAGCAGACTGTCAATGAGAAAGGAGCTTAGGCGGAAGAGGAGGTCTATTAAAGGAGCACTGTGGGAGTGTTTGTTGAACTTTATAAACCTAAGGCGGTTTAAACATCTGCTGTATGTTTGCGATGAAATTCGAGTTGTCTACGTGCAATGTCGAGTGCCCTGTGACGCCGCCTATGTCATCCATGTGCCTGTTCTCACCTTAACTATCACCGTGCCTGAGTGTCTGTGTTCGTCGTTTGTTTGTCTGTGTCTCCATCGGGCCGGAGGTTACCACTGGTATCGTAAGTCACCTGTTTCAATTTCTCAGTTGGCCATATCGTTCGGGGGGCTGGGTAGTGAATGTGAGTGTGGATGGATAATTGATTATATTTTCTTTGGTTCTATTTTATGTTTCATGCGGTTTTATTTAATGCATAAACACCAGAGAGAGAGAGAAGAGAGAGTAAAAGGATTTTTCTAAAATGAATTATAAATTAACGTTTGAAGGTTAACGTAAGAGAATTCGTTGTCATGTAGCAAAGGATGACAGGGAGAAGAATGAAGTTGCATGTGTGCAATGACAGAAGTAATGACAGGAAGAATGGTCAAGAATGCGTGTGATGTAAGGGAGACAATCTTACCGTTAGACGGAGGATTGTGCAATGTGATGTAATATGATTGTTTATGGTTATGTATTCTTTATGTGGGCTTCAGATGTACCAAATCAAAAGCCAGATCCATTGCTGACTGTACTGTATCCTATCTGGGTGGTGTGACGTAAGGAACTCTGAGACAACATCCTTCCTCTTGTCGACTTTTAAGTTGGGAAGGTTTTGGTATCAAAGGAAAGAGTTCCTATTTTATGTAAAACTGTTTATATTTGTTTACATAACACACACACACACACCCAGCATTTACACAACAATTAATCATAACAGTCAAGGGACATTTTTGAAAAAGACATATTTATTTACATGTGATAACTTGTAAATTACAGTAGATTGAAATATATTTAATTAGAATTGAGGAATAATCTTTTGACTTTGAAACATTAGACACTTGTGCAGAGTAACATGAGTACTTATAAGAGCCAGACCAAATGGTCTGGTAAATATGTATGATGAGGGCTTTTTAGCCCAATTTTATTGTCCTTAACGCTCATGCAATAGGACGTTAAGCATCGTTTTTTCGTTCGTTGAGTCTCCTCTCTGAAAATCCTTAACGGGAAGAGAGGGGACTATAAACTGATTAAAAATGATGATGATGATCATTGTTGTCAGGGTGGCAACGTGGTGATCGTCCTTAACGCTGATGCAATAGGACTTTAAGCATCGTTTTCCTCCTGTTGTGATTGTATAGTTTGTCTGGGGGAATTATTTCGCCAGACCAGTATTAGTTATTAGTTTGAATATTTTCTTACAAATTCTCTTTTGTATAAAAATAAATTGTCTTCATTGTTTTATGTAATAGAAAAGAGTTGTTATCAGCTATTTAAACTTTAAGTGGAACAAGGTTGGATTTATATAAAGAATTAAAGCAATTACCTGCATTTATTTACCTTGTTCATAGTAGTAAGCTGAACCAAACATAATAATTATAAATCTTTTGTACATTCTGTAGTTAATTATTTATTTTCAATTTTGTTTAGATTATCATTATTATTTTGAGTGACTAATTGTTTTCTGTATAGTTTTGGGTTATATCAGTGGGGTTGAGGGTTGGTAAGGGTTGGAAGGTTTGGGAAGGGGGAAAAGGGAGTTAATTTTGAGTGTGAATGTGTGAGTGGAATAAAGAAATTGTCTTGTCAACTTTTGGTCTTGTCTTTTAGATTGTATTTAGGTGTTGGGTTGTTTTCTCGTGTGGAAGTGCAAGCATTGTCGAACCGCTGTTCAGGCAGTCGGGACGTGACGCAGATAGACGTGTGTTTTTTTTTTAAAGAAATCAGCTGTACATAGTTTTTGTCTGATGGCCACATCTTTATCTCTTGTTTCCCCTCCACAAGCGCAATGAGCATGAACCTTGTTGTCGTGGATACCTGCGCTATACAAGTCTAGATCAACATCATCATCATCATCATCATCATCATCATCATCATCATCATCATCATCATCATCACCAGCTGTTCAAGTTCTTGTTCCTCTCCACTCAATCCATCAATGTAATTTCCATTTTTTGGATTATTAAAGATTATGACATGACTTATGACTTATGTCATCCGCAAAACGGAGGTTGGAGATTGCTCTTTCCCCTATGCTGACTGTACTTTCGTGATCTGTGTTAAAGAGAGTAGGCATCCCTGACGGACACCGATTGTTGTACTGAACCAGTGCCCGATGGCGCTGTTGTTGAGGACTCCAGTGGTAGTCTTGTCATACAGGCTTTTGATGACTTCAATAATTTTAGGGCTGCTGTTGTACACGCTCATTTTTTCTCACAGAGCTGCACAACAGGCTCGGTCAAACGCTTTCTTGAAGTCTACAAACACATGATATAGATGTTATTGGTGCTGTAGGTATTTCTCGCAGATTATTTTGAGGTTAATAATAATAATAATAATAATAATAATAATAATAATAATAATAATAATAATAATAATAGTAGTAAAAAGATACTATAACTCTGATAGCATATAAGGCTACATTATGTATTATGTCTTCTATTACTGGATAATTGAGATTGGGCGGCAACCCATGTCATTGGCTAGAATGTCTTTGTGGACCAAGAATCCAACGCCGTGTTCGTGCCTGTCATCTCTCCCGCTGAAATAAAGCTTGTGGCCTTTGTCGGTCGTTGTTTCACCTAGGCCTTTCCAGCGCAGTTCGCTGATACCTAGAAAGTGCCATCGATAGTATTCCAGCTCATGGGGCAGTTCTTCTAATGTTCCCTCCGCAGTTAGGGTCCTGACATTCCAGGTTGCTATGACGATGTTGTCACGCGTGCGCATCTTGCTGAGTTGTCCATCAGCACACGTATCACCTCCGTCCTGGTGGCCAACTGAAGGCGCGGTCTTTGATGACCCGGATGACAACTAATCCGGTATGGAGTAAATGGTTTTGTTCATCATGCAGTGTGTCTTGGGCAAGAAAGACCTGGCAGGGCCCAATCCTCTCCAGGCTGTTGGCCACAGCCGAAATCCACGAATACAGTGTGGCTCGCCTTGGCCTCGTGCACGTGGTCGTTGAACTTGTAGTAACTTAAGGTTCCTCCGTCCTGGCCGGTGACTTCTGTGTAGAAAACTTTCGCCCAGGCATGCCGTGCTGACATCACCCCTGTTTTATTGGCCTTTTACGACCCGCCGGAAAACGTTGGGTCTATTCTATTCAGTAGGCAAATAACTGCTTTTCTATAGCTTTTGCGATCATGTGTTGTGTTCTGGGTTTTCACTATTTTTGTCTTTTGGACAAGTAGTGCCCACCCTTCCTAAACACCATAACTTTAGTTTTATCAAGATTTACAGTCATTTGTAATGCACCGCAACATGTCTTTACTGAATGGAATTGATTTTGCAAACCAGAGGATGGGGTTGACAGTTGACCACATCATCTACAAATAAAAATATACACAGCTCCAAAAGACCCGACAACAGTAATTGCACTCCATGTTTACCAGTTTGATTAATATGAGTAGCATTTTGATGTTGGGAGTTTGATTAATATGATTAGCGTTTTACAGAAGAGAGGGAGAGAGAGAGAGAGAGAGAGAGAGAGAGAGAGAGAGAGAGACAGAGAGAGAGAGAGAGAGTTATAAGTACAGTGCTGTTTTCCTGTGCGGTGAAGTGCACTTGTACCTGCCTACAATGATTGGTCACAACACTTTGTTATTTAGCATCACCAAGCTTCCATCACTTCCTTCTCTTTCCGTTACGATAACCAATCATACTTTTCCATTAAAGTTATATGTTATATACCATCAAAGAGAGAGAGAGAAAGCGAGAGAGAGTGACAGAGACAGGTGTAATGTCGTAATTATGAAAGTGAAAGTGACTTAATGTTTAGAGTGATCTCCCCTTATCACATCCGGGAGTGAGAGACGCCATCTTGGATACGACCGGTGTTGATGTAATAGTATTTGAAATAAACCCAACTTACCATCTTACACACGTGTTGTGTTAGAAATGATTGTACGCAAGGCAACGACACTATATCTGGCGACGAGGATCAAAAGATGGCAAGTGGAGGTTTGCCTGTATTTCCCCCCTTCAAGGTCAGTTCTGATGGGGCGGCTTGAAAAAATGGCTGGCCAAATTCGAAAACCTGCTACGTGCCCTTGACATCACTGACGATGCAAGAATGAAAGCCATGCTCCTACACTATGTCGGCGAAGAAACATATGACATTTTTGACAGTTTCACTGATGAGCAAAAGGGTGTTGGCGCAGTGGATGGAATTCAACCAAATGAGTATCCTGTGGCCAAGAAGTCTTTAACAGATTATTTCACACCAAAGAAAAACACAACGTACGAAGTGTTCAAGTTCCGACAAACAACCCAGAACCCTGATGAGAACATTGACTCTTTCTGTACAAGACTCCGAACATTGGCAAGTACGTGTGAGTTTCACAATGTTGAGACTGAAATTCTCTCCCAAATTCTGCAGGGGTGCACTTCCTCTCGCTTACGACGTAAAGCATTAAAAGATGGATACAACCTAAAACAAGTGATCGATGAAGCCCGTGCGATTGAACTCTCAGAAAGCAGAGCAGCAGAAATGGAAACCCGTGTCAGTGCAGTCAGACACAATCAAGCAAGTCGTGGAGATTCCTCTGGCGGCAGTGTCTCAACAGGCGGCAGCTCCAGCCAGAACAACAGCAACAACGTCTCCCATCAAGGTTTTGCCGGTGGCGGAGGACAAAATCTCTACAAACAAAACAGCAGTGGCAACAAAAATAGCTTTCCCGTGGGTCAAAGAGGATTCCAGCGTGGTAATTCACCACGTCGCCGTGACATCACACATGACAACAAAAACATTTGCAGAAACTGTGGTGGTTCTTTTCCTCACACTATTCCTTGCCCAGCCAAAGGAAAAGAATGCCGAGCGTGCCGAAAGTTTGGACATTTTGCAAGAGTCTGCAGGTCCAAGAATAGCTTAAGGATTGCCGTCCACGATCATGATAACTTCAGTGAGGAGATTAATTCGTTGGATGAAACAGAACATGCTGAGAGACATTGCGTTTACACTGTTGGTGATAGGAAAACCCCCACCGTCACTCTCCACCTTGAGAACAACACACCTCTCACGTTCATTGTCGACACCGGTGCAACGTTGAACATCCTTGACTATTCGTCATACCAATCACTGCCGCATCCCAAACCCAAGCTTCTATCCCCTTGCCCCGTGATCTATGCTTACGGATCGAAGTCCCCACTACCTGTTGTCGGTTATTTTGCTGCTGAGATCACGCACAAGAAGATAATGACAAATACCCACTTTTAAGTCATCAAGCACGACGCAGAACGTACACACAGTAATCTCCTGAGTGGTCACACTGCAGAAAAACTGGGCATCATTCACTTTGCGCTGTCATCTTCCACCAAACTGTCCAGTGTCGGTGACAGCTAGCCTGCTCTGTTTGATGGAGAGGACGGCAAGATTTCAGACATTCTGATCAAGCTTCACATCGATGAGTCTGTCCAGCCAGTGACTCAGCGTCACAGACGTATTCCGTTTCATGTTCGCAGCGACGTTGAGGCTGAGCTGGAACGCTTGGAGAGAATGGACATCATAGAAAGAGTGCATGGGCCTACACCGTGGGTCAGCCCAGTCGTCGTTGTACCCAAGAAAGATGGAGGCGTGAGACTGTGTGTAGACATGCGTGAACCAAACAAAGCCATAAAACGTGAAAAACATCCCATGCCCACCATAGATGACCTAATCTCCGACCTGAATGGCTCTGTGGTCTTCAGCAAGCTAGATCTCAGCAGTGCATATCATCAGCTCGGGCTCGACGAAGCCAGTCGAAACATCACAACATTCACAACTCACGTTGGACTTCGGAGGTACAAGCGACTACTGTTCGGAGTCAATGCAGCTGCCGAGATTTTTCAGAACGCCATCTCACAGTTGCTAAATGACATTCCTGGAGTGAAAAACTTGTCAGACGACATCATCATCTTTGGCAAAACTCAAGCAGAACACGACGCGAGTCTGAAGAGAACGCTACAAAGACTCCAAGAGCGAGGTGCAAAGCTGAATAAGGACAAGTGCCAAATCTCCGTTCGCGAGCTGAAATTCTTTGGCCACGTCTTCAGTGCAGCTGGAATCAAACCAGACCCCAAGAAGATTGACACCATCGTCAGGAGTGAAGCTCCGAAGGATGTTGGTGAGCTCCGATCGTTCCTCGGAATGACACAGTACGTAGCAAGATTCATCCCCAACTACGCTTCACGCACAGAACCCCTTCGTAAGCTGACAATAAAAGAGGCCGCGTGGAGGTGGACAAAGAAAGAACACGACGCGTTCGACAACATCAAGCAAGCACTGACAAGCACGCAAGTCATGGCGTATTTTAGTCCTGACAAGCCGACAGAAGTCTACGTCGACGCAAGCCCAATAGGCCTTGGTGCCATACTCACCCAAGACAACAGAATTATCTGCTATGCAAGCCGAGCCCTGACCGACACCGAGCAGCGTTACTCACAAACAGAACGTGAAATGCTGGCTGTGGTGTTCGGTATCGAACATTTTCACCTACATGTCTGTTCGGATCCTGTTTCACTATAATCACTGATCACAAGCCCTTATTAGGAATCATCAAAAGTCAGAAGCCGGCAACAGCCCGCATAGATCGTCTTCGACTCCGTCTCATGCCATACGAGATGAATCTCCAGTACAGACCAGGTCGTGATGAACTGAACCCAGCTGACTACCTGAGCAGACACCCCACATGCCGGACAAAGCATGACGACACTTCAGAAGCGTATGTCCGCTACCTCACTAAGAATGCTGTCCCAAAGTCCATGACCCTTGAAGAAGTCCAGACTGCGACCCAAAACGACAAGACTTTGAGGAAGCTCATGAAAGCAATCGAGACAGGAAAATGGACAAATGACCTCACTGAATACTTCAGATTCAAAGACGAACTCTCCGTCTGCAAAGGCGTGATTCTCCGTGACCACAGACTAATCATTCCCCAATCCCTTCGCAAGAAAGCTGTCGAGATCGCCCACTCCTCACACCAAGGCATCGTGAAAACTAAGCAACTCATCCGTGAGAAGACCTGGTTCCCTGGAATAGACAAGATGGTCGTCCAATCGTGTATACCCTGTCAAGCGTCTGTCCCGACGTCCCCACCCCGTGAACCGCTGATCATGAAAAACCTACCCTCCGGCCCGTGGCTTGAAGTCGCCGTTGATTTTGCAGGTCCCTTCCCATCGGGCGACTATATGTTGGTCGTTATCGACGAGTATAGCCGTTTCCCCGAAGTTGATGTCGTCACCTCTACGTCTGCAAGAACAGTTACCCCTCATCTCGACTCTATATTTGCTCGTCATGGAATCCCAGCAGTCGTAAAAACAGACAACGGTCCCCCTTTTAGTGGAAATGAATTCAAGGAATTTGCTGCTGACCTAGGTTTTCATCATCAAAAGATCACCCCGCTTTGGCCTGAAGCTAACGGCGAAGCAGAACGATTCATGGCGACCCTGAATAAGTTTGTGAGAACGTCCCAAGCTGAAAACGTCAACTGGAAAACACAGCTCTTCCAGTTCCTCAGACAGTACAGAGCTACGCCCCATAGCTCAACTAAAATATCCCCATTCGAAGCTCTCACTGGCCGCAAGATGCGATCCGGTTTGCCTGAAGTTCCTCACTCTTTTTATCCGAACCCATCTCTACATTCACGAATGGTGCAGAATGATCAGATCAGCAAGCAGAAAATGAAAACTCATGCTGACGCGAGACGCCACACTGTGCCCTCTCACCTTGCCCCAGGTGACACTGTTTTAGTCAAGCAACACAAGGCCAATAAGCTTACCCCTCCGTTTAACCCCAAACCTTACACCATTATGGACAAGAAGGGCAGTATGGTATCTGCAAAACGAGGCTCACATCGCATTGTGCGCAATTCATCCTATTTCAGGCGCATACCCAAACCCGCACCCAACACCGCTGACGAAGAGGAAGAAGAAGAAGAAGAAGAAGAAGAAATGTTTCCCTTCATACTCTACGCCACAATCCACAGCGCAGTACTCCCCACAGAAAACACCACCGCCGATGTCTCCACAGAAGACTCCGATGATACCTCGGGCGCCGATGGCCACTGCATCGCCAGTCCCCATGGCAACGAGTCCCATCGGTGATGTCCCAAGCAGTCCAGTCACCGTGGCTCAACGACATTCATCCCGTGACAAGAAGATGCCGGCTTACCTCAAAGACTATGTTATAAAGTAAAATTACCAGAGCTTGACGATAGTAACTTAATTTTCAGAATTAAGTTTCAAAGTTTGAGATGTAAGTTTCAAGCCTTAAGTGCTCTTTACAGAGACAGTAATGATATGTTATTTTCAGTTTGGAATCCTAAAGTTTGTGCAGAAAAGTGACTTTGACTTGATAAGAAAGATGGTGGAAGAGGAAATAGAAAATGAAACATTGAAGGCAGAAATTAATATGTGATTCAAAGGTGAAAAACAGTGACTATTTAGTTATTTCTTTGAGCAGAAATAAGTTAAGAAACTTCAGTGATTGAAAACGTTTTTAAAATAAACAAATTAGTTTTGTGTTGAACAAGTTGTTTTAATTTTATGTTATGGATTGTTTTAAAGTAGAACTCTGTTCCAGGTTTATTGTTTTAGATTAAAGTTAAGGTTTTACAAGTAAGGTGGTAATAATTTGCATGAAGTTATTTTGACTAAAGTAATGCCATTAGGTATTATGTTTTATTCAAAGGTAGGGAGAGATGTAATGTCGTAATTATGAAAGTGAAAGTGACTTAATGTTTAGAGTGATCTCCCCTTATCACATCCGGGAGTGAGAGACGCCATCTTGGATACGACCGGTGTTGATGTAATAGTATCTGAAATAAACCCAACTTACCATCTTACACACGTGTTGTGTTAGAACTGATTGTACGCAAGGCAACGACACTATAACAGGGACAGACTGAGACAGAAAGGTGAGCAAGGGCGGATCAGCAGGTTCACGCGGGAGGGTGCACTTTTTTTTTTTTTTTTTTTTTTTTGGGGGGGGGGGGGATAGAGAGAAGTTTTTGTATCTTACCTCAGATTCATAGCAAAGAACAGTTATTCTTTCAAAACAACAGTTTATGGGCAAAACGCCCTGACATACATGTGTTACACTTTCTTTTGTTGTTGAGTTGCTACCTAATTGTACTTAGATCAAGCTGTTGCTATAACTGCTGTAAATATACATTTTAGGAATAAACAGGATTAGAATAATATTAACAAGAATAAACGACAAATAAAATAAATTATAAATATCTTTATCTCTATCCCTATCATCATCATCAAACAAAATATGTACATACCACTTCAGTGTGAGGTAGGTCACAAAATGGTTCAGCACAATATAAAATGTCTTTTCACAAAATAGAAATACTCCTAAAAACTGGTAACTAACACTAATGCTGTGCAACAACGCTAGGCTGTTGCTTCTTTGACGTCTATCTAAATAAGGAGTGACACAATATAAAATGAACTCTTCTACATAGACTCGATAGAGCTGGAATGAGAGGAGTGTAATTAAACGAAATAAGCAGAGGTATTCTCGCCCAATTTCCGGTCTTGTCATCATGCGCTAATCATTGACACTGTGCTTTTTAGTCTACAGGCTGGACAGTCCCCGCTTCTATCAACAATGAGCCCAGCGCACAAGGAAATAAATGTTTTACATTGAAAATAAACCTCTTACATAAACGCAAAATGCAAGCGGCATATGACGTTTTAGCGGATGTTACACGTCATAATTGGCCGGCGTTCTTTGAAGTTGAGCTGTTACATGTCTAACATGTGTAGGCCGATTGGTGAGTGTGAGTAAACGAAAGAAGAAAGGAGGGAGGGGGTGGGGGTAACAGGAGATTGAGGCGTGAAGAGGGCAGGGATTGATATGGGAAAGAAAATAGGAGAGCATGCATTATTATTATTATTATTATTATTATTATTATTATTATTATTATTATTATTTATTATTATTATTATTATTATTATTTATCATTCTTATATAGCGCTTTTTCAGCATCTTTGAGGTAAATGACGATTATTATTATTATTATTATTATTATTATTATTATTATTATTATTATTATTATTATTATTATTATTATTGTATCACTTTGGTGGAAAGATTTTAAATAAATTATTATTGTATCACTTTGGTGGAAAGACTTTAAATACATTAAACAACTTCTTCTTCTTCTTCTTCTTCTTCTTCTTCTTCTTCTTCTTCTTCTTCTTCTTCTTCTTCTTATTACTGTCATTTATTATTATTATTATATTATTATTATTATTATTATTATTATTATTATTATTATTATTATTATCCTCTATTCTTCTTCTTCTTCTTTTTTTTATTATTATTATTAATATTATTATTATTATTATTATTATTATTATTATTATTATTATTATTATTATTATTATCATTATGTTGCTGTTGCTGCTGCTGCTGCTGCTGCTGATGATGATGATTAGCATGATTATTAGCATGATGATTATTATGAATATTATGGATATTCTGAATATTCTTCTTCCTCTTCTTTTTCTCCTTCCTCTTCTTTCTTCTTCTTCTTTTCCTTCTTCTTCTTCTTTTCCTTCTTCTTCTTCTTTTTTTTTTTTTTTGGTCGTCCGTGGGGGGTGCACGTGCACCCGGTGCACCCCCCCCCCAGATCCGCCCCTGGTGAGTACTGGACTGGCATACAGACAAGCACAATGAGAAACAGACAAAAAGAGAATGAGGGCGCGAAGAATGTGGTGAGGGTTGAGGGAAGGGAAGAGAGAGGGAGAGAGAGAGAGAAAGAAAAGTAGTCTTGAGCGGTCAAGGTCCTTTTAAATTAAGGGGTTCTTGAAACCGAAACCAAAATAACAAACCAATGAATTATTGCTTGGAACTTGGAACACAGCGTTTCAGTCACTTAAAGGACGCAGTTGTCAACCTCACACATCCTGTTACAATTTACAGTCAGTGATGCCGCCTAGGAACACAAAATATTAAGCAAAGGCACAAGAATCTCTTTATTAATAAGTACGGTTGTAGAATAGATACATTCATTTGTGTATACTGTATTTGGCCAAGTGACATCTGCACATAAGCACCTGGATCATACTGTGATGTTGACAGTCAACAACAATCACTGTTACTGACATCTCTCACCATAGCCTGCACCCTGCAATAACCCACTCACACTCTTAGCTCTGCCTCTCAATAGCTTTCTATTACACAACACAACCTACGTCAACCACCCATACATCTACACACACACTCACATAAATAATACATACATCTATATAGACATACTCCACACACACATAAATGATACATACATCTATATAGACATACTCCACACACACATAAATGATACATACATCTATATAGACATACTCCACACACACATAAATGATACATACATCTAATAGACATACTCCACACACACATAAATGATACATACATCTATATAGACATACTCCACACACATAAATAATACATACATCTAGACATACTCCACACACACATAAATAATACATACATCTATATAGACATACTCCACACACACATAAATGATACATACATCTATATAGACATACTCCACACACACATAAATGATACATACATCTATATAGACATGCTCCACACACATAAATGATACATACATCTATATAGACATACTCCACACACACATAAATGATACATACATCTATATAGACATACTCCACACGCACATAAATAATACATATATCTAAATAGACATACTCCACACGCACATAAATGATACATACATCTATATAGACATACTCCATACACATATAAATGATACATACATCTAATAGACATACTCCACACACACATAAATGATACATACATCTATATAGACATATTCCACACACACACACGTAAATGATACATACATCTAAATAGACATACTACACACACATAAATGATACATACATCTAAATAGACATAGTACACACACATAAATGATACATACATCTATATAGACACACCCAACACACACATAAATGATACATACATCTAGACATACTTCACACACACTCATAAATGATACATATATCTATATAGACATATTCCACACACACACACATAAATGATACACACATCTAAATAGATATACTTCACACACACACACACACACACCCACACACACACACACACACATAATACAGACGATTAAAATTGTACATTAAAATAGTTAAACCATGTACGACAACATTACATTAAATTTAAAGAAACAATTTAGGATAAGACAAAATAACTAATAATGTAATTATCTCGCGATACTTGTCGGATAGTGCAGTGGTTGGAGCACTCGCTACTGTGTCGAAAGTGAAGCACCGTCCGGTGCGGTTAGCACTTGGATGGGTGACCGCTAAGGTGTGAAGCGACAAACAACAACGCCCCCAGATGACTCAACTGTGATTGAGTACCTACTCTCTTGAGGGTGGGGAAGGTAAAGCAGCGAGGGAGAGAGTTGGGCATCACCCTCATTACGCTGGCCCAAGATAAGTGTGATCTCCAACATCACGCTCCCCTACGGCCACAAGGCTATGGGACTACCTTTACCTTTACCCTTTTTACTTGTAATTATCAGGTTTTGGTGCTATTTTTTTTATTTATTCGTTCTTGTATAGCGCTTTTCCAGGTCAAGAGCTGCTCAAGGCGCTGGCCGATACAGGATCTAACTCAAGCCGCCCGTGGCGCATCATAATAACGCTACAGACAACTGAGCACAATCCTGGGGGGGGGGAGAAGGGCCTAGGTGCATGATGGGTGTGTTCTTGTCACCGGCACTCACCCATCTAGGGGATGAGCGTCAGGATCTTTAAAGTCCGTTATGATGGAATGTATGCGACACAGACTAGACCTCGGTTTATACTCTCTTCCGAAGGAGTAGGAAACGGGAGTAAAGTGTCTTTCCCAAGGACACAACACAATGCCCCGGCCTGGGCTCGAACCCGGTACCTTCAGATCCGCAAGCCAAAGCTCTACCATTAGGCCACCGTGCCTCCCAAGCTAGCAAGTACTTTTAAAAGAGGTTATTTTCTACTGAATCTTACATGTTCCGGAGGGGCAACACTTACTATGAATTTGAAACGGATCTGTCAGAAATGATCACGAGGAAGAATGAACTCACAGTGATTTTAAGGGGATTTTGAATTAAGTTCCTGTTTGCACACAGACGCACGGTAGTCGTCGCAGTGATACAGTCAGTGTAGCAGCGACAGCCACAGGGTACGAAAACAGTCTCCCTGAATGTAGCACCGAAAAAAAAAATCTGTGAATGTAGCAACGAATATAGTAGTATCCGCGGATGTGGCAACGATAAACTTTGAAAACATTTAGTCAACACGTGTGAAGGTAAGCTGCTGATTTTGACCACTTTTATGTGTCTTGTTTTTCCTCCATAATGGGCTGTTGTTGTTCGTTTTTGATAACATGCAGTACCCTATAGGCCTATTGATGTGCACTCTCAACAGATTCATAGAGGATACTTTTTCTGTAGTTAATATAATATAATATAATATAATATAATATAATATAATATAATATAATATAATATAATATAATATAATAATCAGCGGGGGATGTTGGCATCACGAGGAAAAGAACATGACGGTTTTATTCGTCCTCCTATTCGCATGTTTGTTTTGAATTGAACTGAGCTATTTTTAGGCAATGAAAAGTATTTAGTATTCATCTTATTGTGTGTAGATGTATGTCTTCCTTCTTTTCTTTTGTTGTTGTTGTTGCATAAGTTTTATTCATCACATTAACTTAAGTTGTACTGATTCTTTTCACTCACGAGCCGTCACAATACTTACACTTAAACATTGATAGCTCCCCTTGACGTATATTTAGTACGTCCTTCACAGCAGCTAGACAGTTCTAGTTTACTTCCTGTAACAGAAGACATAATATTGCCTAGACTACTACTACTACTACTACTGCCACTACTGCTACTGCTACTACTACTACTACTACTACTACTACTACTACTACTACTACTACTACTACTGCCCTGGCGAGGTTGAAGCCATTTTGGAAGGACAGGACCATCAGCCTACAATCCAAGGTAAGACTGCTGCGCTCCCTTGCCATCTCCATCTTCCTATACGCTTGCGAAACATGGACCCTTACAGCAGATGTATAACGAAGAATACAAAGCATGGAGATGAGATGCTATAGAAGACTTCTGGGCATTTCCTATACCCAGCACATCACCAATGACAAAGTCCGACAGACCATTGGACAACACGATGACCTGCTAACAGTGGTGAAGAAACGGAAACTCCGATGGTATGGCCACGTCACCATATCATCAGGTCTTGCAAAGAACATCCTGCAAGGCACAGTGCAAGGAGGTAGAGGAAGAGGGAGACCGAAAAAGAGGTGGGAGGACAATATTCGAGATTAGACTGGTTTGACTTTGGGCGAAGCCGTCAGGGTTGCTGAGGACAGGGAGAGGTGGAGTACGCTAGTTAAACGATCATCTGTGGTGCCCCGAAGACCTCCGAGTTACGGGATAGGATAGGATAGGATAGGATAGGATAGGATGTAGAGTTTAGGGGTTGACCTACAGGCTGAATTTTCCTTATGTAGATCGGGTGGAACCTGAATATGGGACACAGGCACCGCAAACACTTACAGCGTATTATAGATAACCAAAGGGAGACGCGTCACAGGCATAGGCTCTCGCGTGTCCAGATACAAGCGCCTGTGGTTTAATTTGGGGTCTTATGCTGGTGTACAGCAGTGCAGTGGAGGATGTTGACATAATCCAGAGGACAATGAGAACATGACGGTTTATCCATCCTCCTACTCACATGTCTGTTTTCAACTGAGCTCAGCTATTTTTAGGCAATCAAAAGTATTTAGTATCCATCCTGTTGTGTGTAGATGTCAGTCTTCCTCTTTTTCACCCACACCAGTCGTCACAATTCTTAAGTAGATTATTCAAACATTGTTAGCTCCACTGGACATCTAGTTAGTACGTCATTCACAGCAGTTAGAGGCTGCTGCAGGGTGTTTGAAAACTGCCCATGGAAGCCTTGCTTATAACGTTTGGTAACAAATGCCGCATTTGCATGTATCGTGGTCGTTATAGTGATTGCATTTAACTGACGAGAATTCATCTCACAGTGACGAGAGTAGCCCATAGTGGACCGTTGTGTGACACTGCGCGAGTGAGCTCAGCTGGCATAAGACGTAAGAGGTCCCATCATATCCTATCCCGTAACTCGAAGGTCGTTGGGGCACCACAGATGATCGTTTAAACAGCGTACTCCATATTTGTCTGTCCTCAGCAGCCCTCATGGCCTCAGCTCAGTGTCAAGCCAGTCCATTCTCGAAAGTTGTCTTCCCACCTCTTTTACTGTCTCCCTCTTTTTCTGCCTCCTTGCACCGTGCCTTGCAGGATGGTCTTTGCAAGGTCTGATGCTCTATTGACTTGGACTTTGATGTCCGTAAGAACATAAGAACGTAAGACGTAGGAAGTCATAAAACCACTTGTCATGGGACGGGCCATAATGGACTGCTGTCGTCAGAGCGAGAGAAAATCACAGATAGCGGTTACATTAGGGGTCTTTCGGAACGGGTAAAAGTGAAAGTGATTGTGTGTTCGTTTCGTCCAACGAGAGGCACGCCGCTGATTCTTTCGCCGCGTTACGAAACGAAACGAACGTGTTTCTGTGCGCTTTCGATTCCAGCACCTAGTTTCGTTGTGATTTTGCGCGAGTGACTTCCCCTAATTACTATTAGTATTATGCCTACGTAAGGCTTCTTCTAACAAATCATGATTTGACACGAATGTAACGATTAGGTTGAACTTTAAAGATGGATTAGTGCTCTAACATTGAAGATATTTTACATTCTAGCTTCGAGTTTCATTTTTGTCACATAAAACAGTTTTTGGACTGCTTATTGGTGATACAGAATAGATAGATTCTAGACAGCCATGACGGCATGAGGGTTTGGGCACTCTTTTCAGTAGCTCGTTTGAAAATACGTTTTAAGTCTGAGACCGAGTTTAGATCCCCATTATTACTTCTAAAATGGTTGAGTAATGAACCATATACAAATTCAAATCATTTTTGGACATTTTACATACGATTTAATAACCAAAATGTACTCACGAACATTAGTTCGTGGAAAACCTGATTTCCACGAAGTTTTATTCGTTGTGGTAGGCAGACTTCGTGACCTTTCACCACGGGAAGTAAAAGCGTCACATAAATTGCTGACGTCACAACAATAAGTAGTCCCGATTCACATTCACTTTCACTTTCACCCGTTCCGAAAGACCCCTATTGTACCACTGTAGGAATCACGACCCGTGTTGTTCCATGCAAATGCAATACTATTCACAAACTTTATCAGCAATGTTCAGCAGAGGTTACTTGTCCACCACATTGTCTTTTCCTTGCTGTAACAAAAGACACACTAAAGCTGAAGGCACACTAAATCTGTGTAACAGAAGACACTCTGACACACTAAAGCTGTATACCAGATAATACACTAAAGCTGTAGGCACACACTAAAGCAGTATACCAGATGACACATTAAAGCTGTGTAACAAAAGACACACTAAAGCTGTGTAACAAAAGACACACTAAAGCTGTGTAACAAAGGACACGCTAAAGCTGTGTAACAAAAGACACGATAAAGCTGTGTAACAAAAGACACACTAAAGCTGTGTAACAGAAGACACACTAAAGCTGTGTAACAGAAAACACACTAAAGCTGTGTAACAGAAAACACACTAAAGCTGTGTAACAGAAGACACACTAAAGCCTAGCGCTGTATTACCATTAGAATACTACATGGAGGAGGCTTGTCTACTGTATGACAGTCACTTACTTTAACACAGCATTTTATTTCATTATTCCTCCAGAAAAATTGTTGCTGTAGCGTGATTTTCTGAGGGGATAGGAGTAAGCTTACTATTATGTTTGTAACTGTGGTTTCAATTTGTCTAGAACAGACAGCAAGATGTGGAAGACAGCGATGCTTGTGACTGTGTTTTGTGGCGCTGTTTTACAGTGGTAAGTTCAGCCCTATAAATCCCCATTGCTGGCCCCTAAAGGAATACACGTCATAGTGCCAAAGTTCAATCCGTAACATACAGAGAAACAGACAAACAGTCGACAGACATACACACACATACACACCCATACACTCCCACACACACACTAACGCACAATCTATGCAAAAATGCACCATAGTTTTTGTTGCTTGAGCTTACTTACATGTACATCTGTTTGTGTGTTAGTTTTATTTGTAGTGCAATATTTTAGTTATAGTTAGTTAGTCATTGTTTATAGTGTTCAGCGGACTGCAACGACCCCAATCAGGACCACAACTTGGTTGAAAGAGGACTCACCCCTGATCCGTATAAAAGATCTGCTAAAACCACCCTAGTGGTAACACCGAAGGCACTCCACCAGACTGTCATTTTACAATAAAGACATCCCATGCATGGGACACTGAGGCTGTTCTCTAATTTATCGAACCCCCGTTTATAAAAACAAAATAGATTATTAACACCATTATAACATAGTAACAAAACACATACATATATATTGCTTAAATTGCTAAATAATAATACAATAGAAAGTCCTAATGGCCATTTGGCAAAAAGCGTCAAGTATCCCCAAGCTGACCCAATAGACCCCATACACAAAGGAGGAGTTGTGGGAGAGAGTTTTCAAGATAAAAGGTAGGTGACTGGTCAAGCGAAGAAGATAGAAGATAATAGATTCATAGAACAGAATAAGAGCGAGAAAGAATAAATGAGAAAGAAAAAACAGTAGTAATTTGAATCACTAAATTTCCACAAAGTGGCGGTACTGTTTATACAGAAAACCACGGCATCCCATCAGGGGTTTAGTGCAATTTGATTCTGTCAAGAACTATAAACTGTTACACAGACAGCGACATCTATATATATATATATATATAATTTATATTTATTTATTTATTTATTTTATTTTTTTACTTTTTTTTTCTTCTTCTTAGGAAAACAGTGTCTGCTGTGACTGTGTGCTCTCAAAGTAAGTCGTACATGTGGACAATGACGACGACCACGACGACGATGATGATGATGATGATGATGATGATGATGATGATGATGATGATGATGATGATGATGATGATGATGATAATCATGCGTTATCAAAGTGGGAATTAGATTGGACTATCAATGGAATATAAAGAGTCTAACGAACGCATTTCGTATACGTTTGTATTAATAGATGTTATGACGTCAATAGCGTAAGGGCGGAAGTTCGCGTGTCGAGCTGATTTTGTTCAGAGAGTACATACCAGTTGAAGGGGAAAGACGTGTTCTTTAATTGGAGCTCTAGGAAATCGGGATTTTTCTATTGGAATAGTGTAGCTGTATCGTGAATACAGCGGCCGATTCGGAGTGGAAACTTTCCTGGTATGTGGCTGATGGAGCTGACCTTGTGACGTCCTTCTACGAGACTGGATGTGGTCTCCATCAACGCCGACTATCTCTCCTTCGACCAACCATCACTGGTGCAGACGTGCAGCAACGGTCGGCGAAGAAAGTCTCCAGACCTGAGCTACGGGATCTCCTACAGGGGCGGATCAGAGTAAATGCCCGTAGGGGGGCACTGCCATTTTTTAAATTTTTTTTATCCGGTATACAGATTCGTGCTTGCACTCAAACACAGTAAAAGAAAGGTTGACATGAGTGTGGGTTTTGATGTGTGTGTGTGTGTGTGTGTGTGTGAGAGAGAGAGAGAGAGAGAGAGAGAGAGAGAGAGAGAGAGAGATCAACACGTGCGTGTTTCGCGTGAAATTAGAAATTAGTTGAGAGAAGAAAAAAAAAGGTTCTGGCGTTCAGCATATTGCGAGGTTGAAGAGCCATGATGGTGCGGTATCTTCCCGCAAACCGTTCTACGACATCGTCAATGTCCACTGTGATGTGTCGGTGAGCCCTCATTAGAGCGAGCCCGTTGAGCCTGGTCTCACCCATCGTTGATCTCAGATAGGATTTCAGCGTCCTGATGCCGCTGATAGTCCTTTCACATTCAGCTGTTGTGATCGGAAGAGTGCACAAAAGGGTCAGTAGCACGTGAATGTTCGGGAAAAAATCCACATTGCATGCTCTGAGAGTCTTGGCCACAGTATCAGGAACGGCCCCTGCATCAGCGCTCTCCCACTTGTGCATCCATCGGATGTACTCGGTGTCCAGCTCATGAAAACTTGGCAGATCTGCTTGCCATAGACTGGCAAGTCGCTCGATACCCTCGGGTACCTTCCGAAAACCTGCCATTGGCCCGTTCCTGCCTTGCACGATGCACGAGGGTACAAGAACAAGCCCGTCAACAGCAATTTCAGAGCCGGTGGTGAAGCGAGAGTCCAGCTGGGCGATGAGGTGATCCAAAAACGGGATACCTATGGACCTGCGGAAGTAATCTTCAGTTGTCTCTGCTGGCGGGTTACTCCGACATGTCTGTCGTTCTGCACCCCTTGGTCTGCGCAGATCAGAGTCGGCTGTTGCTGCCATCCGACTTGCTTCCTGAAACCAGCTGCTGGAGGTTGCAATGACGTCATCCCTCAATCCCTTAACTGTTGTCGTCACTGCGCTTATTTCTCCGTACGCAGCCACAACATCCTTTGCTTTTTGCTGAAGTTTCAAAGTCAGTGTACGGAGAACTTGCAGGCATTTTTTGGTGACGACAAAAGCAACCAGAAAGTCACCCGACTGGAAAGCATGCAAAAACCCTCCAGCTTTGGTGAGCGTTTCACTATCCCAATCTGTGTTCTCCTGCACCATCTGGCAAAGGCAGTCATAGACCACAGGGAAGAGTTCGGCGAAAGTTTCAAAGGCAGAGTGCCTCTCGACCCACCGTGTTTTACACAGGTCGACCAGTTTTCTCCTCTTGCTTTCTGCTTGAGCTGACTCCACCACATGTTCAAACTTTGTCTGTCATTTTGGAGAAAGACAGAAGAACAGGGACACTTCTTTCAGGACTCCAAACATGTTCTTCACTTCTAGAATTCTGCAGGCATGAACAACACAAAGGTTCAAGCAATGAGATGCGCAGTGGAAGTACAGAGCCTGCTTGTTAAGTTCTTGAATGCATGCCCGAGGGCCAATGAGGACCCTGAACAGGTGGATGGACTAGTGGGGAAGGGGGGCACGCTTTTCTTCTTTCCACCTTTTAAAATTTTTGTATTATTACTATTTGTGTGTGTGGTTTTTTTTCCTTTTTTTTGTTCTCATTTTTTTCCTTCCCTTTTTTTTCTTCCCCTTTTTTTTTTGGTCGCCCATGGGGGGGGGGGGGGCACGTGCCCACTGTGCCCCCCCCCCCCTCGTCCGCCCCTGTCCTACAGTGTTTCCCTGGGGTAGCTATCTGTTCCTAGCGTCGGCTGTGTATACCACGTCTAGTGATTGTCTGTGTAGACGGTGATTAAAATCATTAATACTAAATACTGAGAGATCAGGAATCTCCAACAAGTCGTCAGTGTGTCATTGACAGTGACAACATCAGAACAATGTGTAGAGGCAAGTGACGTCTCGAAAGAGAGACAATGACCTCGGTATTAGCCACTGACTGAATAATTACTGTGATCTTGTTTTATTAGCATATAAGCCACTAACTGAGTATCTGTGTGAACTTGTTTATATGGTTATAAGAATTGTATGATTTAATGTTGTTTATATGTAGACTATGAGTGAGGTATATGTATATTCTCCAACGAGAATACAAAGCATGGAGATGAGGTGATATATCTATATCTATATATCTATATATATATATCTATATATATATCTATATATATATCTATATATATATATATATATATATATATATATATATATATATATATATATATATATATATATATATATAATTATTAGAAATAGAGATTATAGTATCAGACAAGAAAGATAAAAGAAACATAACACTGCAAAGAACAGAAGAAACACTGAAGAAATAACAATGCTAGGTTTGATTTTTTTTTCAAATATGAATTTTATTTTATTTTATAGAAGACAAAAAAAATTAAAAAAATCTAAATTAACAACAACAACAACAACAACAACAACAACAATAATAATAATAATAATAATAATAATAATAATAATAATAATAATAATAATAATAATAATAAATCGAAGTGACCACGATCTCGTGATGATGTCTTTCCGGCTCCACTTGAAGAGAGTAAATACAGCAAAGTGCACTAGACTGAAGTTCGACCTGGACAAACTGCAAGACCCGGAGGTGGCAGAACTATTTCAGGCCACAATTGGAGGGAAATTTGCACCACTGCTCATTATGGGGGCTGGTGAAGTAGATGTTGTGATGTTTCTGTGTGTGTGTATTAACAGGCATACATATTGAGTCGACACCTTGTATTGCAGTTCTGTGTTTTGTTCTTTAATCCACAGATCATGCGTATGAAGTTATGAACTGTCGGCCATTGGCATGTGTCTGGCGAGTTACTTCCCTTGATGTTTATCACTCTAGTTATTTCCCTTGGGTGGGCGTTCCCCATAACTCGCTAGACTAGGCCTATTATGAAAGGACACTACATTCCTCCTCAACTTCAAATACATGCTTTCCTAGCATAAAACTGGACATTGAAATGACAATTTCATTACACTTTATTCATTTCTGCTTTGAACATGTACACAATGTAATGTTTATTTATGCTGTCATTACACATTCAAATATTTGAAAGAATAAAATCTTTGAATGTCATTTCAAAATAAAATACTTTCTAGGCTATATCCAAATAACTTGTCTTCAGTGATTTCACTCATACATTTTCTGTTTGTTCCTGCGCTCAAGTCTTTTTATTAATGCATTACACTTGCTGAAACTTAAATATGTTCTCGCCCAACTAACTGAGGTTAACACAAAATTTAGTAGCTTCATAACACTTCACATCTCGAAGGTCTGCAAAACTAAACTAGACTACAATTGTAAGCAGTTACAGGGCTATACAGTGATACACTGAACATTTTTTTCGCCAAGGCCGAGTCAAACAATGAACAAGATTTAAGACAACACAAAGTCTTTAAATTTGTCTGGTATGTTCCTGATTCTTGTGGGATTTCTTCGCACTTCATGCATAGGACTTGGTTGTTGCACTTCAAGTTCACGTCCTGTTCTTGGAGGAGTGTTCATCACTAGTATTGGAGGATTATGCATAGTCTTTTCCTCATCTTCTTCCTCTTCATCTTCAGACAAATTGTGCATTTCACCATGAAGTGGTTTGAAGTGTGAAGAATTTCTGGTGATTGTGTGTGTGTCACGCTGTGCTGTGATCATGCTACCTTTCTTCTGTGACTATGTAGGGTTTGGGGCTGTATGGGGGAGTAAGCTTGTTAAGTTTGAGTTGTTTCACAAGTACTTGATCTCCTTGTATGAGTGTGGATGTTTGAGTGTGTCTGGACTGGTCTGCATACAGCTTCATCTTGGCTTTGCTTGCTGCATCATTTTGTGTGATTGTGTCATGTAGAGATTGTTGTTTGTTTGTGGTGGTGTGAGGAAGGTCTGGTAGACCTATGTTCATTTTTCTCCCAGTTAAGGCTTCAAAGGGTGATATCTTAGTTGCAGAGTGTGGTGTAGCCCTGTATTGTCGGAGAAAGTGTGGGAGTTTGTTTTTCCAGTTGTGGTTTTCTGAGGTTGATGTTCGGATGTATTTGTTGAGTGTTTGCATGAATCTCTCAACTTCTCCATTTGCCTCTGGATGTAGTGGTGTGGTTTTGCGATGTTTGAAACCATATTGTTGTGCAAACTCTCTGAATTCTTGACCAGAGAATGGGGGTCCATTGTCTGTTTTGACAATTTTAGGAATGCCTTGTCTTGAGAATATGGTGTCAAGCTTGGGTATGGCAGTTTTGGCTGCAGTAGAATGAACTATTTCTATTTCAGGATATCTGCTATAGTCATCTATCATCACTAGCAGGTATTCTCCCGAGGGAAAAGGGCCAGTAAAATCAAGCGAGACTTCACTCCAAGGGGATGCTGGTGTGGGAGTGGCAATGATTGGTTCACGAGAATGAGGATTGCCTGGGTATGAAGCTTGGCAGGGTATGCATGCTTTGACCGTATCTTCCACCATCTTGTCTATGCCTGCAAACCAAGTCTTCTCCCTTATCAATTGCTTTGTTCGCACAATTCCCTGATGTGTGGAATGAGCAATTTCAACAGCTCTGTGTTGAAGATTTCTGGGAATTATGACTCTATGATCCCTGAGAACAATACCATCTGTTACTGATAGCTCATCTCTGAATCTGGCATACTCAGAGATATCGGGGTCATCCCACCTTCCTGACTGGATGGAAGCCATGACTTTTTGTAGTTTGCTGTCTACGCTTGTAGCCTGTCTGACTTCTTCAATGGTCATGGACTTGGGAATTGCATTGATTGCGACATAGTTGATGTAATCTTCTACATCACTGTCAACAGGAGGTTTGCCTTGAGGATGCCGACTAATGTAATCAGCAGGGTTGAGCTCGTCCTTACCAGGGCGGTACTCAAGTTGCAGATTGTAGGGCATAAGCCTGAGTCGCCAGCGCTCGATTCTGGCTGTTGTAGGTTTCTGACTTGCCATGATCCCTAACAACGGTTTGTGATCTGTGATCACTGTGAAGTCTGATCCAAACAAATAGAGATGGAAATGTTCTACTCCGAACACTACAGCTAGCATTTCTTGGTCTGTTTGCGAGTACCTTTGTTCTGTATCTGTGAGCGATCTGCTTGCGTAGCAAATGGGTTTGCCTTCCTGAACCAAGATTGTTCCAAGTCCTACAGGACTGGCATCAACAATTATCTCTGTGTGCTTGTCTGGATCAAAGTATGACATGACCTGAGCTCCTGTGAGAGCTTGTTTGAGTTTGTTGAATGCGTTTTGTTGTTCTGTATGCCACTGCCATGTCGTGTCTTTCTTTGTGAGTCTGCGCAAAGGTTCGGTGAGAGTTGAGTAGCCCGGAATGAATCTTGCGACATATTGTGTCATGCCTAAAAATGATCTGAGTTCTGTGACATTTGTGGGGTTGGGTGTCTGTGTTATTGTTTGTATTTTGTCAGGGTCTGGTTTCACGCCATCTGCGCTGAAAATGTGACCATAGAATTTGAGTTGTGAGGCTGAGAAAATGCATTTCTCTTTGTTGAGTTTTGCTCCATTTTCACTCAATTTCCTCAGTGTTGCATGTAGGGCTTGGTCATGACTTGCTTGATCTTTGCCATGTATGATGATGTCATCTGAGAGATTCTTTGCTCCCGGAATGTCTGCGAGCAATTCAGCAATTGCATTTTGAAATATTTCTGCAGCTGCATTGACTCCGAATAAGAGTCGTTTGTATCGTCGAAGTCCGACGTGAGTAGCAAAGGTTGTGATGTACCGGCTTGATTCGGCGAGTTCAAGTTGATGGTAGGCATTGCTCATGTCTAGCTTACTGAAGACTGTGGAACCGTTAAGGTCAGCAATGAGGTCATCTAGTGTAGGGATAGGGTGTTTCTCCCTCTTTATCGCTTTGTTGGCTTCGCGCATATCTATGCAGACTCTGACTCCACCATCTTTCTTTGGGACAACCACGATCGGGCTGACCCAGGGAGTAGGACCTTCAACTTTCTCGATAATATCGAGTTGTTCAAGTCGTTGGATTTCTTTTTCGACGTCATGTCGAACGTGAAAAGGAATGCGCCGTTCCTTTTGAGTGACTGGCTGTACGCCTGTGTCGACGTGAAGAGTGATTTTCTTGTGTTTGAGTTTTCCTATTTCCCTGTCTGAAAAAGTTCTGGGAATTCTTCACAGACTGGGATGGATGTGGACAATGTGTACTGAATGAGTTTTAGCTCTTGGGAAGTTGTGTTGCTGAGCAAGTTGCATTTTGGCTCGGTGTCAGTGTTACCCATGACATAGACCTTGGTGGAGATCTTTTCTCCGTTACATTGTAAGTCTGTCTTGAAATGACCTATCACAGGTAGTGTCTTGTTTGTGCCGTATGCAAAGATGTTGGGACATTTCTTTTCTAGCTCTGGAAAACCCAGTGATTTGTATGTGTTGTATCCAATTATGTTCACTGTGGCACCTGTGTCTACAAGAAATTTGACTTCTTTGTTGTGCATGCGTGTTGTGACTGTAGGTGCGTGTTTGAAGACCGTGTGTGTTCCATATACGTATTCATCATCTGTATCCTCTGTGTGTTGTTGCTGCGTATGTGTGTCTAAAGCAGATTGTGACTTGTCAGTTTGACGTCTATCTACTTCTCTCTCTTGCATGAAGCTGGAAGTTTGCGTTTGTTGATAATCGCTGAATGCATGTTCGTCTTTCTTGTTCTGTTTTGTGTCTTTTTGTTCCTTCTCTTCCTTGTGAATCATGAATACTTCTTCATCTGAGTTTTCGTGTGTGTCATGATCTTCTACTTGCCTGACGCTTTGTTTGCCTTTTGATCTGCAAACTTTTGCAAAGTGATTCATTTTGTGGCATGCTGCACACTCTTTACCTTTAGCGGGGCATGTTTGTGCATGAGGATATGTACCTCCACAATAAATACATTGTGTGTTTCTGCTTCGATATCTTGAATCAGAATTGTATTGTTTGAGATTACCTTCTGCGCGATGTTTGGATGACTGGGGGTTATGTTTGGGGTTATCTTGCTGAATTTGTGGGGTTTTGTACCTGTGCGTGACTCTAAGGGCCGTGGTTTGGTTTTCAATCTCTTGCGCATGTGTGTCTGCTAGTTCTGACGCTCTTGCTTCAGCTAGTACCTGCTGCAGCGAGAGGTTGTCCCTTAGTGCTCGTCGTCTGAGTTTTGCTGATTTGCATCCATGCAAAATCTGGGTGAGTATTCTCAAGATTTGAATCATGGAAGTTGCACAGTTTGGAAAGGGATCGCAACTTAGTGTAGTATGTGTCAATAGATTCATTTTCAAGTTGCACAGTTTGTCTGAATCTGAAAATTTCATAAGCAGTGTTTTTCTTAGGTTTAAAAAAGTCTTGCAGAGATTTCTTAGCTGTGTTGTAAGCTGCGTCGTTGCCCTGTTCTTCAGCACTGAAGCTGTCGTAGATGTCGTAGGCCTCGTCACCCAGGTAGTGTAGCAGAAGAGCCTTCTTGCGTTTGTCCTCGTCTACTTCTAGAGCAGTCAGGAGGTTCTCGAATTTGTTCAGCCATTTGTCGAATCTTTCACCCGCCGAATGTTCTTCGGAGTACACAGAGAATGGAGGAAAGTTCGGTAAAGATGTCATGTTTGAAGCACGTTTGTTTTAGTATTCGTCTTCCCCTTTGGTGCCGTCGCCCAAACGTTGCGCACGTGGCATGGATCAGTTGAGCCGCCGTATGTAGGCCGGTCGGTTTTGCAAGGCGCGTGGTCGAGTCGAAGAAAGAATTCAATTGAAAAGCTTACTAGAAGAGCGATGCTTGTTCGCCGTCCTCGTCGCCAATGTGATGTTCCTGTGTGTGTGTATTAACAGGCATACATATTGAGTCGACACCTTGTATTGCAGTTCTGTGTTTTGTTCTTTAATCCACAGATCATGCGTATGAAGTTATGAACTGTCGGCCGTTGGCGTGTGTCTGGCGAGTTACTTCCCTTGATGATTATCACTCTAGTTATTTCCCTTGGGTGGGCGTTCCCCATAACTCGCTAGGCTAGGCCTATTATGAAAGGACACTACAGATGTCAACACCATGACCACCACCTTCAACTCAACTGTGACAGATGCCGCCACTGAGATCCTTGGCAAGCACCGACCAAACAAGAAGCCGTGGATCACACCTAAACTTTTGGATCTGTGTGATAAACGAAAAGAGAAAAAAAAAGAAAAAGAACACCTCACAGGGAGCTGACGTCTACCGAAAAATCAACAATGACATCCGAAAAGGCATGCGCACAGCAAAGGAGAACTGGATAGAAGATCAATGCCAGGAAATAGAGAACAGTCTGAACAAGAACAACAGCAAGAAGGCCTACCAGACTGTGAAGCGGCTGACAAGTGTCAAACAGCCCAAAGTCTCCACGATCCAAAGCAAGTCTGGCATATGCCTTACAGAAGAACAAGAATTCTTGGACAGATGGACAGAGTACTGCTCTGACCTTTACAACCATACACCAAATGGAGACCCATCAGTTCTAGCATGTCCCGAGAACAGAGAAGAAGAAGAAATCCTCCCAATTCTCCGGGAAGAAGTTGAGGCAGCAGTGCAATCGCTAAAGAAAGGGAAGTCAGCGGGAGTGGACAACATACCCGCGGAACTGCTACAAGCAGGAGGAGAAGCGATGATTGATGCCCTCACCATTATCTGTAACAAGATCTGGCAGAGTGGGGAGTGGCCTATACCATGGACCCAGTCGCTTGTCATCACTCTTCCCAAAAAAGGTAACCTTCAGGAGTGTGAAAATTACCGCACCATCAGCCTCATCAGCCATCCCAGCAAGGTCCTCCTGAAAATAATACTCAACAGGTTGAAACCCCAAGCTGAACAAATCATAGCTGAAGAACAAGCAGGATTCAGGGCAGGCGAAGTACCACTGAGCAGATTTTCAACCTCAGAATAATCTGTGAGAAATACCTACAGCACCAACAACATCTATATCATGTGTTCATAGACTTCAAGAAGGCGTTTGACCGAGTCTGGCATGCAGTTCTATGGGCAACAATGAAAGTGTACAACATCAGCCCTAAAATTATTGAAGTCATCAAAAGCCTGTATGACAAGGCTACCAGTGCAGTCCTCCACAACAGCGCCATCGGGAACTGGTTCAGAACAACAATCGGTGTGCGTCAAGGATGCCTACAGAAGTTGGAGAGCAAAGTGACAGAAGGGAACGCAAAAGCTGTGTGGGAGGGAGTGCGAGAGATCACTGGCACGAAGAAGAAGAAGGCCAGTTTCATAGCAGATGGCGACCCCACACAACTCGCCAACGACCTAAACACCTTCTACGCCAGATTCGACAAGCCGGACGACAGACTGCAGGGAGTACTACAGGAGCTGGAGGAGGTGGAACCAGACCCCAGTCTGCACGTCAACGAGCTAGAAGTCAAGACGGCGTTCGCCAGACTCAAGCCGGGCAAGGCGTGTGGGCCTGACGGAATACGCCCACGCCTACTCAAGGCCTGTGCCGAGCAGTTGGCAGCCGTCTTCCAGGCGCTCTACAACCGCAGCCTGCAGTTGGCAAAGTGCCGCGCCAGTGGAAGGAGGCGCGCATCGTACCTGTTCCCAAGAAGGCGCTCTGCAAGGAGTACAACGATTACAGACCCATTGCCCTCACCTCTGTCGTCATGAAATGCCTGGAGAAACTTGTCCTCAAGCGACTGCTGCAGCAGACGGAAGACCAACTTGACCCGCTGCAGTTCGCATACAAGGCTCGCAGGGGCACCGACGACGCAACGATGCTGCTGGTGCACACCCTTTTGCAGCACCTCGACACCACCAACGCTTCCGCCAGAGTCCTGTACATCGACTTCAGTTCAGCCTTCAATACGGTCAGGCCCAGCCTAATACACGACAAGATGAAATTGATGTCGGTTGACGCCCAGCTGATCAAGTGGGTAGTGGACTTTCTGGTGGGTAGAACCCAGTACGTGTCTGTGGATGGCACGTGTTCCACTACCGTCACCATCAACACCGGCGCCCCTCAAGGCTGTTGTCTCTCGCCCACGCTCTTCACTCTCTACACCAACGCCTGCGTCGCACAGAGAGAGGGCAATATGCTGGCCAAGTTTGCCGACGACTCTGCTCTGGTGGGCCTGATCTCCAACGACGACGACGCGGCCTACAGGGCAGACGTGGAGCATGTTGTGCGGTGGTGCGAGGACAGCAGCCTTGACCTCAACGTGTGGAAAGACAAGAGAGGTGTTGTATGACTTCAGGCGGAAGAGCACCAACCCCGCCCCCCTTGTCATTGCTGGGAAAGAGGTTGAGCGAGCCGAGGAATACAAGTACCTCGGCACCATCCTCAACGCTGATCTCACGTGGACCCAGCACATCGACAAGGTCATCAGCAAATGTCACAGCAGACTCTATTTCCTTAGAAAGCTGAGACAGTTTAAGGTCAGTCCGGACATTATGACCATGTACTATAGATCTAGTATTGAAAGTATTCTGACTTTCAACCTGACAGTGTGGCACCATGCGTGCAGTTCAGAAGACAGAGACAGATTAGACAGAGTGGTGAGGCAGGCTGAGAAAGTGATCGGTGCTGACCTACCGAGCCTAGAACACCTGGGCACGGTGAGGACAATCAACAAAGCCCAAAAGATCGCCAACGACCCAACTCACCCCCTCCACAGCGAGTTCTGCCTCCTACCATCGGGACGGAGGTACCGCGCTGCCAAGTGCAGGACTGAGAGGATGAAGCGGACCTTCGTGCCCTCTGCTATCACTGTACTCAATAGTAAACATGACTGAAAATCACCCCCCTACCATACCACCCCACACCCCCACCCCACACACACACACACTGCGACCATAGCTGCACTCCACTAGCAACCCCCAACCCTAAACGCACTCACTTCCCCAACCACCCCTCCCTTTCTGCACAAAAGCCCTATACCTCCCATCACCACCTAATTCTCCCTCTCACTTTCCGCCCTTCACTACTACGTTACCCCCCTCTCCAACCTTCTTTGCTTGCCGGGCCTCCCAAGTATCGTAACGAAGCGTTGTGTAATCACCCCAGGCCAGCTACGCTTTATCGCCCCCCCCCCCCGCCCCCCGCCCCCCCCCCTTTACTGCTGACTTAGCAGCCTCGCATTATTTCGGTCCCCCTCTTAAATATCGGTAGCAGTGTTAGTAATGTACCGCTTTCTGAGTCGGACAATGATGTGTAATATGTGCCGTGTGTATGTGTGTGTGAGAGAGAGAGAGTGAGAGAGAAAGAAGAGAGACAGTCAGTCTAGTGACAAATAATACATATATTATTTATGTTATATATAATGTTATTTTTCGTGTAAGCGTGAGTGCGCGCGATAAAGTGTGCAAACATGAGCAATGTAGGCCTAATTTTTAATACACACAAATTTGTCAATTCTAGTCATTCCTGATGAACATTGTGTTAATCTATAATTGATTTAACCACCCTAGTGTCAAAGGCTGTATGCAGGTAGAATGTGTATGTATGATTGCGTTTGTCATTCAGTATTGCTTTTTTTTAATTGTGTGCTTTTCTTCTGTATTTAAACATAAGCGAATTACATATAATTATACACATCTG